>MPNV01001881.1:1511595-1691767 GCA_013376435.1 Cyclocybe cylindracea
CATGAACCACCTCGGAAGAACTTCTTGTCACTTCGCTCCTGACTTCAATGAAAGCTTCGACCTCCACCATCGCCGCCTATCCTTAGATCGCCTCTACACATCCAATGTAATGCATCGAGGCACGCACGTCATCCGCCCAAACCGCAGCCATATAAGCGGGTACCATTTCGCAGGGCAATCTCGCGCAAGCACCAGCACTGATCCTTTCTCCCCCCTCCAGTCCTCCGTGTACTACGTGCCCACCTACGGCACGAGCGTTCTCATGCCGGGCCAACATGCTGAAACCGAGAGCACTTCGTATCCGTATCCTTATCCTGGTCCTGGAAGTAGCAAGCCTCACCATCACATCTCCAACCATGAGCTCGCGAGGCGCAGTGGGCGGGCACACCACCATGATTTTGACGAGCATGCTGGGGCGGAGCCTGGTGTGAACCCGAGGAGTGGGCTGTCTATCGCGGAGTACAGTCATTTCAAGCAGGACTGCGTCATTGATGTCATTGACTACGACTGCGATGAGGCTACCTTTCAAAGGGTCACGAATGCTGGTCTTATCCAATTGCTGAGTGAGAAGCCTGGTGTCTTTGGTGATGATGGTCTGCCGCCACGCATGGTGCGCTGGATTAACATTGGTGGTATTGACTGGAATGTCCTGAGCGCAGCTGCTCTCAAATACAGTGAGTTTCCTGATGTTCGTAGTATTTTTTTTTCTAAAATGTTTATTATGAAGATCTACACTCTCTGGCACTAGAAGACATCCTTCACGAGCGCGGTCACAATCACTCCAAAGTCGACTATTACCCTGGACACCTCTTTCTCCGCATACTATGCCATACAGTCGAGCTCAACGACGAATTTGCATCCCCAAGTTCATCTCCTCTCAACATGTCTCCAGACCCTTCGAAGACGGCTCTTCCTGATGGTGATATAACCCAAGCACCAGCCAAAGTTGCAAGCGTCAGGCACCTGGATCTCGAAGGGGGGCCTGATATACCTCCTGGTCAGTCGGGCTGCTATTACAGGAAAGATGTCTGTTCCAACTGAAATATATGCAGACAACTTGACCAATGGAGAAGACCCACAAGCAAAGCAAGGGAAAGACGCAGCACCAGGAAACGAGCCTCGCAAGTCATTTCTTTCTTCCTCTCTCAAGAAAAGACTATCTGCGTTGAGCGGATTCTCAGGCCCGGTATGCACCTGTTTATCCTTGGTTTTATCATGAACTCACTAGTATTTGAAGGCGAGACAAAAGCAGCTTCTGGAGCTTAGGGCCTTGAAGAAAGGTGACCGGGTTATGGTCAAGAATGAGCCCATGTTCATCTTCCTTCTGCACGACGGTATGTGCATCCTCTTCATCTGAAAGTTCCAGTAATCCATGCATTATGATGAAGGGACCGTTATCTCTATGCAGCCTTCGCCAAGTCTGGCGTATACAGCACCGATTACCGAGCGTCTACACCGTCCTGATTCTATCCTTCGCACATCTGAGGATGCCTCTCTGTTGGTCGAGAGTTTGCTGGACCTTGGTAAACTGTTTCAGAGGATTAACATACATGCAACTGACGATTTACCTAGTGGTCGATCGGATACTGGAGATGGTGGACGAATACCAAGTCAACATCAACAAACTAGAACATGACATTCTGCTCAACCCAGACATGGCCACCGTTCGAAACCGTGAGTTCCTCTCTCAGTGCACACACCCACTTGTGAACACCATTTTCGTGCCAATCAGTCCATATCCTCTCAGGCGACCTCATCCTCCACAAACGGACCCTCGACCCCATCAAAACGATGATATTCGGGCTAAGGCGGTACGACCTAGACCGATGCGTCGCCCTTGCTGACAACATGGCGCGAGACTACCAGTACGCGTCGTCGGACAGCGACACCGAGTCGAGCATCAGCGATACGGTTGCAGCGGACAATACGAATGAGAGGGAGGAGGAGAGGAAGAAGGCGGAGGGGAAGGACAAGAAGTCGAAGGCGAAAAGAAGGAGGAGGAGGCAAAGGGAAAAGAGGAGGAGGCAGAAGGAGCAGGTTGGAATGGAGGGACAGCCGCCGACTGAAGGCGAGAAGCTGAAGCGCAAGGCTTCGGATAAAGCGACGGAGAAACCAAAGTCGCCTCCTGGTCCTGGGGCTCAGAATATCGAGGGGTTCTTCAGCTTCAAGGCAAAGGTCTACCTGGTATGTCTTACACTCCCGATAAGCGGCATTGCACAGCTGCTGATCGAAGCTCTATCAGGCAGACGTCTACGACCACATGGATTTCGCCCTGGACAGCTTGGACATGTTCGCGGGTATATCTGAGAATCTGATCAACTACGCGTTCAATGTGAGTTAGTCTCGTTAATGCTAGGAATCGACCGTGGACTGAAGCCTATCTTCCCGCCAGGTGGCGTCATATGACATGAATATGGTCATGTATGTGCTATCTTGACCTCTCAGAGATACTCGCTGATAAACGGATGCCGGACGTCTGCAGGAGCCGCTTGACACTTGTGACAATCATCTTCTTGCCTCTGACGCTACTGACGGGATATTTTGTGCGTTCTTTTTTGTCGCTCGAAAAGCTGAAGTATGACCGGACAATAGGGAATGAACTTTGATCCTTTCTGGGCTGTCAATCACAATTCCGATTTATTGTATGTGCTTTTATTTCATTTTGGTTGTTCATCGTTCTAATGCAATTGGGGTAACAGCTTCTGGAAAATCTCGCTTCCCGTCATGGCAGCCCTTATTCCGCTTTTCATGTACAAGGATATCCGAAAGGCAGTACAGTATACAAAGACGGTGAGGGAGGTCCGTCGGTCATTGAAGGTAGGCTTCTTTTGTTTGGGACGTGAAAGGGGCCTGATGCTGCTGTCGGCGAAGGGATTACGGTGACTGCTGTTCTCTTTTCGCGTTGTGCTCAGGTGCTCTCTTCGACGGGATTCGCGTTGATGAATCTCCGCGATGAGATCCTCTTGTAAGTTATAGGGCTCATAATAGTGTACTTTATGGATCTGGGGTATTGGCTGATTGGGGTCAAGCGTGGCAAGAACGCGGCAGTGCCTAAACAAACCTCGGAGACATATAGGAGCAACACAACACCTGGAAGGCTAACATAGGGCCCGATGGGAGGCTGTTGAGGTGCACGAAGCTGATGGTCTGACCGGAGTGCCGGATTGAAGACTCGAGTTGCAGTTCCGGGTACTTGAAGGAGAACGGAGTTGGTTGAGGATCGGAGAATGGGCCGGCGAGTCTGTTCACTCGTGGACGCAACATGGTGGTGCCGCCCACATGGAGGTAGTGCGTCCGTCGGTGATGTCATCGCTAACTTCAAATTCCATCAATTGATTGATCTCGCCATTCCGTCAATGCCTCTCGGCCCGCGGCACACCCACCAGCGTCGCGGGTTGCAGTGTCGCTGAGGTGAGAGCAGCGGGCACAGAGAAGGCCGGCAGCAAGGCAGAGGTTGTTGACGCCACTGAAAGGTGGAATGGACCGATGCTATGGTGATGTGGAGGTCTTGCGCAAGGGGACCAACAGACGCAAACAGTGCCAAGAGAGGCCAGGCTGCCGTGTCCAGTTCGCAGCCTTTTCTCTCACCGACCAGCTCGTTCCCTCCGACCCGCCGTCTCTCCCCATCCTCCGAGGACGAGCTGCGGCGCGTGTCCATATCCTCCGCATTCCCGGCCGCGGCAGCATAGGTCGCTGCTAGGCACTCCACCACCACCTCCCAGGGTTCGAGAAACGCCTTCGCCATCGTCGCGCTCCATGACGCTTCTCGGTGGCCTCTTCTCTCGCAAGCACAAGTCCTCTCCTCGCTCACAGCGAGACGACAATGCTCCCCAAAGCCTTCGGAGCAACTCTGAGGACCTAGAGTCCTCCCTCTCCTCCCCAACCGCTTCCTCCTACAGTACCCCTGATCGCTCTCTCCCTTCCCACCCAAATGGCCGGTCCCTCCTCCACCCAGACTCTGCTCGCCAACCTCACTCCTACAACGGGCACTCTCCTCCCTTGCCCCCAGTACCGTCGCCTCCGCACGCGGGTGGCAGCAAACTACGACTGTTCGGTCGCAAAAAATCAAATATGTCAGGATCCGACTCCAACACCACAACTTCTCCTGATTTGAGCTCGGATGGCTACAGCTCTACCCGCCAGCCAATATACCCAACTCATGCCACCCCGAGTGTGCTGTCGGACACCGACCCACCTGATCTGCGACGTCTCCGACCGCCACCCTCCAGATCTGCAATATTTGGCGCCTATGGAGACCCAGGCAGTGCTCTTTCCACACGTTCTTTACCCAATGAGACTTCTCTTACCACATCCAATACGCCTCCTTCACCCCCCTCGGCCCAACCACACAAAAGACCATCGCTATTCCCCTGGACAAAATCATCTTCCTCGGCTACTTCCCTACCTCCTACTTCCCCCTCCAAGTCACTTCCGCACGTTCTAGACTCACCGAGCAATGCAGACAACGGGTCCTTCAACCTCAAGTCATTCCGCCATATTCGGCCACCTTCACCGACACGTTCGACAAATGGGTCCAATGCCTCCCTGGCTGCCCCAATACCTCGCCCACGTGGAACAAGTATCAACTCCGACGCCTCTCAGCGGATATCTGTCGCCGCCTTTCGTGAAGCTCAAGCCAGACGGAGCATGGCTGGTTCACCGTCCCCGTCTTTCCGTGATCCAAGTCCTGCACGAGGCGCCCCTGGTCGCTCAATGACCCCCGAAGACCGCATTGGACGCAGCAGCCCAAGGCCTTCCCGTTCGACACCGTCTATGCCCAAAGCCGGCGTGCAGCAGAGAAGGAGATCGAGTTTAGCAGTGGGAACAACCTCGGAGTCGGAGGCAGAATCATCGGGAGAGGAAGATTCGGACGACGAAACCATGAGGTCAGGCAACAGGGCTTCTCAGCTCGACAGATTCAGTCGTCCAGGGAAGGCGCGCGCGAAGTCGGAAGCGGGTCATGGAGGTGGCGCATCTTCGAGCACGTTCAGGCGAAACGATGCTCCAGCTCCTCAACGCGCCCCTCAGTCACACCTCGGGCATTCGATAGCTCCATCGCGAAGTGAAGTCCCGCAGAGCGCGAAGCAGGCAGAAATTCCCCCGCGTTCGCAGTCTAGTCTCAGTCACAATGGAGGTTTGAGGAATCGCGCAAGTGTGTCAACATCAGCATTGACGCCTTCTGCGGCCGCGCAACGAGCCAATGCCTTGGTGGCTTCGAATGCAAACGGTGAGTCTACCTTGTATTGCTTCTACTCGGGTTCCTCTAAATGTAGTGTTATTATGCCCAGCGGGTCCAGACAGAGCACCGGTTGGCAATAATCCTCCTTCCAGACAGTCAACCGCACAGGCTCCGCCGCCTCCTGTTCAGCGAAGTAGCAAAGTCGCGGACGATTCCGACTCAGAAGATGACGCTCCTCTGGCAACGCTTGTGGCGCCGAGACGACCAGGAAGCGCCATGTCTTCGTATTCCAGTATCCACTCGCGCTCTACCGGAAATGTCACGACGCGGTCAACGCATCCGAAACCACTGATTGACATCAATGAACTTACAGGCCGCAAACCATCTCTACCGATAAAAAGTACAGCTGGCTTCACGGGAGGTCACACTCTGCTCAACGATGGCCAACCGACTTACTCCTCTTCGCCGCTTGTTGAGAGTCCAACATCTGCCCATTACGAGCCTTTGACGCGAACTGTACCCCCAGTCAAGTTTGTATCGCCGCCAGGATCACCCACCCCAGGGCCCAAACAGTATTCATTGTCGCCGAAATCGGACACACGTTCACTGGAATCTCAACCTAAACCCTCTCCACTGCAGAGAGACACAAGTCCTGAGCACCATCGGGATTTGCTCACCGATCGTTTGTCGCGAGTCGTCAAGCTCACTATTCAACCGCCGACCCCAAATACTGCTGCTTTAATGACGCCCGCCTCACCACAGTCGCAGGCATCGACCTCTCGAGCTGTTAGTTCTATTTCAGGTGACACGTCGGATAGTTCGCGAAAGGAACGGAGCGACCCTCCACGGACTGAAACACGTCGGCCTTCTCTTAGTCCTAATCCGCCTCCTACGTCTACGGAAAGGGACCCCAGCCCCCCAGATGAAGACCTGGCTGAATTGCTTGGATCTGCCGTCAAGTTCATTTCGCGAAATGGCGAGCCGCCGGACGAGTCTTCGGAAAGCGAGAGCAGTGACGATGATCACTATTATGAGAAGGACAAGGGTTCGGGCAAGGAGAACAGGATCGCGCCTATTCCTATCAAGCAGCGTGCTCCGCCCCCTGCTTTTAGTGTCACTTCACGGCCAGCGTTCCCTCGTACGGAAAGCCCAGACAAGAAGAAGTCGACTCAGGAGCCGGAGACGAAGCCTTCGCCTAGCTATGCTACCCCACGACAGAGAAGTACGACGTTGAATGCGACTACACCTTCTCCGGCTCTGACTGCGAAGCCGTTCTCTCGCGATTCAACCTCGACGACAAGTTCCTCTCCGGCTCCTGCATCCAGCAAAAGTGCGAGCAAGACCAGCAACAGCACGACAAATGGTGATGCCTCTCCAAGCGAACGGTCAACACTTCGGCCTGGTCCTGCTCTCGGTCCTGGCCAACGCCAGCGTAGCTCTACGATGCTGACGGGAGTGCCTCTGTCATCGCAGACGGCCCCCAGATCGGCGTCCCACATTCCTGAGAAACCGTTCGCGATTCGACGGAATAGCCCCGCTAGCTCCACCGGGGATTCCAGCAGTGGTCGGGCACCCTTCACACCGCGCGATGGGAGCGACGTCGGCACGCAGGAGGAGGCCAAAGAGAAGAAACGCGACGAATGGAGTGGAGGTGCGAGTGGTCTGGGGATCAAGCGGCATACCAAGCGGAGAAGTGTGAGCTTTGAGGACGATCCTGAGGATTTGAAGCCGCCAAATAGGAGTCGCTTTAGAGAAGGTGCACGAGGTAGTATGGATGGAAACAGCTCTGGCACTGAGGACGATCGTGAGTTGCGGAGACGAGAGCGACGTCGCAGCGAAGCGAAGGCGGCTATCGAGGTATTTTTCTTTCCCGTCAAATGTTTCGGAGCCATGGCTAACGAATGGTATTTACAGCTCGGAAACATCGTCAACGGACCCGGTCCAGTCGTCAGCGACGACGACGACGACCTGCCAATCAACCAGGCCATGAGTGCGCGTATGTCAGCCGTGAACCCAATGATGGCCATGGGCAATTCCATGTCCGTGCCCATGGGATTCGGCGCCTCTCCGAGCGTGGGGTCGATGTGGAATGCCAACATGAGCCAGCAGATGCTCTCGCCTGCGCAGTTCATGGTTCCGCCGCCGGCAGATCCGAGCTTCTTCGCAGCCCACCAGCAGGCGATGATGATCGCGAAGCAGGCGTACCAGATGGCCGTTGCACAGCAGGCCATGGCAGCCGCGGGCGACGAGTGGGAACGCGGGTCCGCGATTGGTGGGTTTGGAGGTGGGGGCAGCGTCTATGGCGGCTCGTCAGGCCCGTCGATGATGACGCCGCAGTTTGGCATGATGAACATGATGCAGGGCGGCGGCGGCGGCGGGTGGCCGAGCTCTGCATCGATGTATGGTGGGCCCGCGCGGTCGATCTACGGTGGGAGCACGCTTAGCCCCGGTGCAGGGATGATGAGCAGCTCGAGGAGTGAGTATGGAGGTGCGCGTGCGAGTGCGGCGAACTTTAGCTCAGCGAGGAGCTCGTATGGGGAGTCGTTCGGACCAGATGTGTATGCACGCAAAGCACCAGCCTCTGCGCGAGCGCGGCCGAACGGACGTGATTCTGGTTTTTTCCCGCCTGTGCCCCCAATACCCGCCTCGCAAAACCAGAATGGGCGTAGCAGCCCTGATGGTAGGGGTGCGCCGCGGTCAAGAACGACCAGTCAGCCTACCGCCAGCCCCGCTCGCAGCGCTGTAGTCATGCGCAAAGCCCCTCCACCGTCAAGTTGGAGAGCGGGCATCTAGACTGTCCTTTTTCTTTTTCTCTAGATTATCTTGTTCTTCCAGTTTTCAACCTTATTCGTGGACCCGTTGTTTTTTCTTCTGGGTATATAGCGGTCGTGGCTTGGTGCTGTCCCACATATCGGACACCTCCCGCACGACTCTTTCGCTTTTTTTGAATCCTGCACACTCGTTTAATCGTCTCTATCTATCCGCATCCAGCATCTGGACATCTAATTTTCAACCCGCACATTCATCATCATTCCCCACCATCATTGACTCTTTCTGTACCATCAGTGTCCCTATTACCCGCCGCACATCCACACCTTGAACGCTTTTCGCTCTATGGCTCTCTACCTTGTTTTCTGTTAGACATATGTTAACCCTCTGTAGGTAGCGCTTGAACAGACGAAGAACGAAGCAGTGAAGATAATATCTATGAACATTGCGAACAACTTTCGCTAAATACACGAACAGTACGAACTAGCGGATACAGAGAGACGAATGTGAGGAAGATACAGATTGTATTCTACTGGAGCTGTTCAAACACTAGACTGCAATCTGGGGTGCCTTCAAGCTGTCCGATTCGACAGAAACTGCAGAAACGTCAACTCGTGTCTTCATGCTCATGGGTGACGTCTGCAATGGAGCTGAGGTGTCGCCGCCTTGAGCCAGGGGGTCAAACGCTTTCTCCGCGCTTCCATCCGTCGGGGGATAGTCCACGCGGGTACCGTCTTCTTTGATACCACACGCACTGCATATGTTAAATTCGAAAAGGAAGGAACAGCGGAAATGGAAATAAGGAAAATGAATGAGTGCAGGGATCAGGTTGTCGGTGTGTCAACTATAAAATCTGAAAAAGGCAAAAAAATGACATACGCCACAATCTGGTCCCAGTAGCTCGTCGCTTCGAACTCGTAGTGGTTGTCGCCTCCGAAGTCGGCATCGAGTTGAGAGGCAGGTATCAGCTCGAAAAGGTCGGGGTTGAAGCGCATCTGTGAGGGTTTTGGATTAGTATGTCAGTAGAGTTTTCATGGTCAAACGAAGAATGACGAGCCTTGTCTCTTGTAACGGGATCGAGGAAAGGCGAGATACCCTTGTAGAAAAAACTGAGGAGCATAGGAAGGTTGACGACAATGGCGCGGCCGAGGGTCTCCACGTAGTGTTGTTGGAGAATGTGCAGCACCTTTCTTGCTATAGAAATTGAAGGGTTGGTTCGCAACGTCGTGGATTTGTAGTCAACGAGGATGACGAGAGACTCCTGACCCGGAGGCATGAGATCTTTCGCTCGTTCTCTGGTATTTCTCGTCGTGAATTCGAGGCTCAATGGGCATGTCTACTAGGCTGACTTACAGGCACCAGACTAAATGACGCAGTTGCCGTGGGCTGGTTTCGGTATTCTCTCGTCCGGGCCGCATGTAAATAATTGGTCGGCCGTCCTTGTCGAAGCCGTTGATCAGACTGGTGGGCATCCTCAGCATATTTTCCGCGTTATGGAATGTATACTCACATCTTCCCGGTTTCGCTCTCGATTCTGATTTCATCTGGTGGAATAAGATCTGGCTGATACTCCCTCCGCCACTCAATAGTAGCCTGTATGCGCTTCTTCGCGTCCGGAAGGTTCCACTTTGCTGCACGCATGTAGCGTGGGATGGTGTCCGGCTTTCTCAGCCACCGCAGCTCCCATGGGTAGTATGGGTCTGTTGTAGAAAGAAGGAGGCTGTCCGCATACTTTAAGAGGCGAATCGGAGTAACATTGGGATCAAAGATAGGTCAACAAGGGAGAGCATACCTCGCGGAGCTCGGCCATCTGCAACTTCTGCTCTTCAGAGTGCTCATATGTTGGCTTGATCACGGTCTCGGTAGGAGGAGCGGTGATAATATTGTTCGTCTTCGTCGGCGACGCCATGGTGAAAAGGTGCAGTGGACAGAGAGGCGAAGAAAAGGAATTAAAGATGGTCCGAGTAATAGGCCGAAAGGCTTGCTGAGTCAAGAATCATTTGGTGGAATCTGACGCAGCTCCCATTACAGGCATCCATCTGCTAATATTATCGGCGCGTCCACGCCTCCCGTCCTCCACGTGATGCGTCTCTCCTACGCCGGTGGACGGCCATCAATAATCAGGATGACGAACTTCGACGGCAAACCGACGGCAGACTGCCAGTGTCCAACACGCCAAGGTTCGTGTTCAGGTAGAATGAACATATCCACCGATCCCTCTTTTGGAGGAATATCTGTCCAAATCGATCGGCTTTCGATTGGTGATCAGTCATCTTTTTTGACTGCGAGAATATTGCATCAGGAAGTTCGAAGTGCGGGTTTCTACCATCTCCTTATGTTGCACCTTGCGCGCCGGGAGGACAGTGACATCATGCCAAGAACCAGAAGAGGCCGCATTCCAGTGGGGAAAAGCTACGGCCACTGCGCAGACTCTAGGTGTGTGGTGTGTAGGTATCTCCCTGCAGGACACTCCAAGTAGATAATTCCAGATACGACTTCCTGAGAGAAAGGAAGGAAAAGGGCAACGTTCAGCAAGGTGGCGCCGACAGGTCAGCTCGGTACAAACATATCCGAGGACGCAGGGGCAAGGAATGTTTGAAAATTGCTTTCTTTCATCTCGATCTTCCATCACTAGATCGTTCCATCCTCTTCTTCGCCGCCGGACTCTCCTTTGCAGAAGTACTTTTTATAAATACACCCGAAGAGGATCCTCGAGGCATTTCAATTTATATGAGGAATTGGAGGCTGGACACCGCACCTGAGCAGGTCGGGCTGCGTCGGACGGAAAAAAACGACGTGATTGGCTTGTCCGCGGAGCGAGGGTCGGATCAAAATGAAACTTTAGGGTACGCGGTCGGTGCGCACAGCCATGGCATGGTGCACAGCCTAGTTGGTAATACTGTGCAAAACGAACCCGTTTTGCACGCAGTAGTGGTAGTTTATGCAAGACAACAGTTGGGGAAGGAATGAAAGATTGTCAAGGGTCAAATTTTCAAATGCGGTGCGCAACCCAAGTTAAAAACCGACAAGCTCGGCACGAGGAGGACCTGTGAACGGCCTTGTAGACCGGACTACCAGTCGGACCCCTCTTAACCCATACCCTGATAACCATAACCCCCTTATATCCCATAGGATCTCGATCCACCAACTTGGTGGGCGGGGGATTTGCACCCCATAACCCATAAGTCCGTAAATAACCCATACCCCATACCCCTTCGCAGGCAAAACCCATAGGTTTTACCGGCCATCAGGCCATATTTGTGTCACTTACCGGCACTTATGGCACATCATTTCGTCTCAACTCCTCCCAATTTGATGGGAAAGCCCTGAATTCACCGAAAATCATCCGAAAACTGACGAATGGGGAGTCCTACAGAAGCGTGAGAGCGAAAATTAGCTTACAAATCAATGTAGGCGCTCCATATTTTGGTAACCCATAGCAAAGAGGTGTAGATTGATCAGACTGGTCATAGCCCTCGAAAACTGTGTCCATTGGCACAAAAATGGCTCTCGTATGCTCACAGGACGGAGAAAACCATCTATATGAGCTCGAGAGCGTGATTTGGCTTCACTCAGGACCATTTTGCATTGCCAGTCTGACATCGAACCCCCTGGATCAGTTTGATGATGTTTAACTGCATATTTTGCTCAGATATTTGTCCCTATTTTTCGTTGATTTTTCCTGTCTATTTTTAGTACTCCCCTCCTAACCCATAACCCCTTATAACCCATACCTTGGGGCGTCCACGGAGGGGGTATGGGTTAAGAGGGGTCCGACTGTATCGTGAAAGGTAGTCCTACACGCGGCTCTGGCACGATGCAGAGAACTCCTCCGGTCTCCAGATGCTGGATACAAACGGTGGACCGTGGAATATCTAGCCGGTGGTGGGCCGCAAGGGGCTTGCAGCACGTCAGGGACGGTTGAAGGAGTGACGTTGGACCCGCTACCATTCGAAAAACCTTTAGAGTGGATTTTGACTAGTGACGAAGGGCAGTTTCAGTCGTAAAAAGGAACAAGGATGGTTGAAGTCATGGTGAAAGACGAAAGCCAACAAATTTGAGTTTTTCGAGAGGTGTCCGAATTAGGCAGGTGCCGGGCAAGTGGGACCTCGTTTCTCCCAGCCTGACTGTCAGACAACAGCCATCTCCCCCAGGCTCCCTTCCAAGGGCCTGTCCGCCGCCCTCTCCCCTTTTATTTCCACCCATTTCGCTCTTTTACCTTTCTCTTCAGCCATCCCATCGCCCCCATGGACCATAGGGGCGACCAGCGGCCACCCCGCTCAGCTCGCCCAGGTCAGCCTGCCGCACAGTCTAGATCACCTGCGCCGCCCTATCCTGGCCAGCAGCCTCCAACGCGGCCTTCGATACAACCCAGCGAGAGCGCAAAGGCTGGCGTCTCCTTCAGGGATGTCGAGCAAGGCGACAGGCACAGTGCCCTCGATACCAACCGACAGCGGACAATGCCCTCCGCATACCAACCTCATCTCACTGGTGGCGACGCAGAGTATACGGAGCAATTCGACCCGTCGCGCGTGTCAAGAAAGAAGAGTCTTGTCAGGCCAGACCGCGAGAAGATAGATCCTGGTCACAGGCAGTGGCACTATCGAAGCCATGTTGCTCAGCTCGAGGAGGAGGGGAACACCCGCGTAGGGGTTATGCCGTCATGTATGTTCACCTTTTTCTTTGACGCCCCATGAAGCTCGCTGACACCTTGCTATTCTCTCCCTCGCAATGCAGCCACCGGAAACTACCCTCAATTACGCCGAGGACGATCGTTACTCGCAAGAGACGAAGACGTCCACGAGTCGGGCCTCGCCCTGTTCAAGCGTGGCCACACATTACGAAGAAAGCGTCAACCTTCCGTGTCAGCCGCGTCGACACCTCCTGAAGTCAAGAAAAATCGAGGGTGTTGGAATGGGCCTGGTCCCAGTGGACCGTGGATGATTTACTGTCTCTTCCTTACGATATGGGTCCCTTCATTTGTGCTCAGATCCTGCGGTAGGTTGTTTTCTATTCTTTCCTTCGTAGGTCAGCGTAATCTTACCCAACCCCTTGAAGGCATTCGGAGCCCGGAGCAGCAACGTGCATGGCGGGAAAAGATGGGCCTAGTTGGCATCATCCTGATACTTATGGCCGGCGTCGGTTTTCTCACCTTCGGGTTTACGATTAGTGTCTGTGGAAAGCCTCCCAACCGCTTCCACGGCGGTGCTATTGGCGATCAGTTCATCGGGAATGGCTCAGTTGTGATCCACGGGTATGACTACAACTTCACCGAGTTCCGCCACCCCAGAACCTCTAGCGTGTTCAATGGAACGACGAACCCTCTCTTCACCGGCGGCTGGAACCTTGCTGGTAACGACGCCTCGTTCCTATTCCAGAAGGTCAACCAGAATTGCCTTGGTTTGATTACCAGAGCCTCTAGCTCCAGTATCACGGGCAGTGGCAGCTTCCTTGACTGGTATTTCCCCTGCAACATCTTCAGTCAGTACGGAAACACGGGCGTCAACATCACCAACTACGAAGCTTCGACGACTTGTCACACTTCAGCCAACGCTCGTGCTCAATTGGAAACAGTTCAAATCCTGGGACAGGTTTATTATACTTGGGACGATGTTAAGAGTTCGAGCCGTAATCTTGCTGTCTATGAATCGTAAGCTTGCATGCATACGCAGGAACTCTGATGGCTTCTAACGTTGTTGTAGCTCTGTCCTAGATCTCGATCTTTTGACATGGCTTAGCCGGGCGCAGGTCAACTACCCCCCACTTTTCGACGAGATGAAATCCCCCAATGGGACGTACAACGGCAAGGACTTGACGATGCTTTTCATGAGGACGAAACAACAACAGCTGGGTCACTGTCTGCAAGATATTGTTGGCATTGGTTTCATCGACACCAACACCATTGGTTGCGTCGCCTCAACCGTTGTGCTCTACCTTTCTCTTATTTTCATCATCGGAGTCGTCGCAATTCGTTTCGTCATGGCCGTCATGTTCCAATGGTTCTTCTCCTGGAAACTCGGAAACTTCCCTCGAGAGACGTACGAACAGCGCATGCAACGCTCGCAAGAAATTGAGAACTGGACGAACGATATTTACCGCCCTGCGCCGAGCGAACTACGCCCCAACGTGAACAAACATGGTCTCAGGACGGCAAAGGACCAGAAACGGAAGACATTCCTGCCCAGTTACTCACGTTTCACACCGGCGGAGAACCTGAAGGGTTCAGGAGCCCGGCCCACCACTGCATACGGCGTGTTGGACTCCTCTTCGACGGCCAACTGGAAGCGATCAACCGTGTACTCGGCTAAGGGTGGGAAGGGAACACCGCCGGATTCTCCAAGCTACAGGCAGTCTCGAAGCACGATGTCGCTGGCTGGAGAAACGCCTCGGAGTAATTTTGTCGACAACCCTTGCCCATTCCCTCTGCATAATGTCGTCCCTCAACCACCGATTGATTATGAACCCTTCAATTTCCCATTGGCCCATACCATCTGTCTGGTCACGGCCTACTCCGAGTCTGTCGAAGGTCTTCGAACAACCCTCGATTCACTTGCCACCACCGATTATCCGAACAGTCACAAGTTGATATTGGTGATAGCTGACGGAATGGTCAAGGGTGCTGGAAACGACCTGACCACGCCGGAGATCTGTCTGACGATGATGAAGGAGTTTGTCATTGCTCCACAGGACGTCGAACCCCATTCTTATGTTGCTATCGCGGACGGTCACAAGCGGCACAACATGGCCAAGGTCTACGCGGGCTTCTACGACTACGACGATGCCACCGTGGAACGCTCGAAGCAACAGCGTGTTCCCATCGTCTTGGTGGCGAAGTGCGGCAATCCCCTCGAGGTGAACGATCCTAAGCCTGGCAATCGTGGTAAGCGAGACAGTCAAATCGTCCTCATGGCCTTCCTGCAGAAAGTCATGTTTGACGAGCGGATGACGACATTTGAGTACGAGTTCTTCAACTCAATCTGGCGTGCCACGGGCGTGAGCCCGGATCGATACGAGCTAGTGCTCTGTGTGGATGCAGATACGAAGGTGTTCCCCGATTCGTTGACGCGGATGGTTAGCTGTATGGTTCATGACGAGGAGATCATGGGTCTTTGCGGAGAGACGAAGATTGCAAACAAAGCCGAGACTTTTGTAACGATGATGCAAGGTATGTATCGTTTGTCCTTCAGCACGAGGCGTCCACTAAAGTCGTTTCTCATGTAGTCTTCGAGTACTACATTTCTCACCACATGACGAAGGCATTCGAGTCTATGTTTGGTGGCGTAACTTGCTTGCCTGGCTGTTTCAGTATGTATCGCATCAAGGCTCCGAAAGGCGACACTGGATACTGGGTCCCCATTCTGGCCAACCCAGACATCGTCGAACATTATTCGGAGAATGTCGTCGATACGCTGCATAAGAAGAACCTGCTGTTACTCGGAGAAGATCGTTACCTTACAACACTCATGTTGAAGACCTTCCCCAAGCGCAAGAACATGTTCTGTCCTCAAGCTGTTTGCAAGACTGTCGTTCCAGATACCTTTCGCGTGCTGCTTTCACAACGTCGTCGGTGGATCAATTCCACTATCCACAATTTAGCGGAGCTGTTACTCGTTCGCGACCTTTGTGGAACCTTCTGCTTCTCAATGCAGTTCGTCGTCGGCATGGAGTTGGCGGGTACCTTAGTCTTGCCAGCCGCCATTGCCTTCACTATATACCTCATCGTCGTCTCCATTATACCCGGTGGTCCCGATACCACCATTCCTCTCATCCTTTTGGCCATCGTCCTCGGTCTTCCTGGTATTCTGATTGTTGTTACGTCTCGGAAGGTCGCCTACATTGGATGGATGTTGGTTTATCTCATTTCGCTTCCCATCTGGAACGGGATCTTGCCCGCGTATGCTTTCTGGCACTTTGACGATTTCTCATGGGGTCAGACCCGTGTCGTTGCCGGTGACAAAGGCGGAGATCACGGTGACAAGGATGGAGAATTCGATTCATCGCATATCGTCATGAAGCGTTGGGCCGAGTTCGAGCGCGACCGGCGGTGGAAGAGCGGCACCCAGTCTAGGGACTCTGCTTACTATGAGAAGAAGTGAGTCGCCCAAATGAATACACTTATCCAGACTAATGCAAGTTCTAGGACCGACAGTAATCGCTACTCAATGGCGTCCAACTCTGATCTTACCCATCAGCAGGCCGCCTTCGACTCTAGTACGGTGGATTCCACAGCGTATAGCAGCCCTCGTCAAAGACACGACAGCAATGCGCTCCTCATGCTTCCGGCCCCTCTCTCTGTCAACAGACCATTAATGTCGTCTTCGTCGTTGTCACGATCAAGCGAGGACAATTACACCATGGACGCGGCTTCTGGTTCTAACCAACGCCTGGTTCCAAGCCCTCAGACAGCTGATACATATAGTGAAAGCACTGTCGAGTCGGCATCCACAGCACATCGTCTTCTTTCGCCGGCGTCGCCCTATGACGCGCGCTTTTCCCGACAGCAAGCGGGCAGTCCCCAGATGCAGGACCCTCAAAACCCATTCCGCTCACAGACACAGTCCCCTACGAGCTACGACGAGCACACTCCTTTCAATCCCAACTCAGAATACGATAGCGGTGCGAGAGGGGTTCGTCTAACAGACAGTGGCCCTGTCCCTGGGCCAGATGGCGTCCGTCGAGTGTCCAGACCCACCGGAAGACGTCCTACTTCACAAGCGCCTCCTCAAAACCGTTACTCGCGGAATTCTGCAGCTTTCTCCCTACCACCTGGTGCTGCCCCACCACAGCCCACTTACGGCAACAATGTATGATAATCGTTGGTTCCTCCTCTCCATACACGGACAGATATTCCATCAGCAGTACGATTCTTTGCAGCTTGTGTTTCGTTTGACATTTTTATCGGACCCTCGTATTTCTTTGCATCTCTTTACGTAGCACGTAGACTTCTGGCGGGGGTTTCTGCGAGCCCTTTGCATCTTTGGGAAACAGAAACACCACATCATGTCAGTCATGACCATTTTCTCAGCCCGCTATACCATATCATCCATATTTTATATACTGCATTCTTTTTCCTCATGAGACTATTTAGCTACCCTTCGAGGTCGGGAGATTATTGTTACACATGCGATCTGTATCCTACTTTTTGTGTAAAAACCTCTGAGCCCGAGCCTCAGTGCAACACTGAAAGTAGTGCCAAGCCTTGTCCTTGTTTGGTTGAAATGCGTGATGGCGCGGCACGTTTCCTTGGGTTCTCAACCTGACCGTGTCACTCGTTCTCCGCATCCCCTCCAGCAGCCATGGCCAACATGAACAATTCGCCAATAACACAGGTGTCGCAAACCCCAGCGCATACCAACCTGCAGCCTCAGTTGCTGACGAGGTTGTTCCTCGACCTCCGTGGCAGGCGCTTCGAGGTAGACCGCGAGACTATCATGAACCTCCCCGAATCCGTTCTCCTCTGCCTCTTCCCAAACGGCCTCGTGCTAAGTCGGCAAAGCGTAGCACTATCAGATGGAGGGGGTGATGACGATGAGGAAGAAGTGTATGGTGTTGATGTTCGTGAACGATGTCTACTTTCTACACACAATGCTCACAGTCACTCTTTGTTCGACAGTTCGATCCTGACTGCTTCCAATTCGTTCTTACGTTCTTCCGCAACGCTTCGGATAACTTCTATGGGACCGCAACAATCCCTGGGCTGCTTACCGCTCAGCAACACCTTCTGGATTCGGCTTCTAATGAGTTTGGCCATACCACTTCACAAAACCCTTTGCTCTCGAAACAGGCTATTATAGTCCTTCGTGAAGAGCTAGAATACTTCTCCATACCTCCCAACGACAGCAACGCCGCGACAGATCAGAATGGCATGGCGAATGATAATCTGTTAGACATCAAACGCAGGTCGGGGGACTATCTCATCGAGAAACGCAATATCTTCACGGCACTGCAACGAAACGTGAACAAAGAGAACAACGTGGCCGAACAGCATTTGATCGACATGTTGTGCATGAGGTGTGCTTTATCCTCTTTTCGTTATTTCTGTATTAATTACGGTTCAGTGGGTTTGACCGTGAGGATGAATGGGGTTTCCGGGCCCTAGAGCCGTCGCGTTGTTGTATATCGTCGATAGCTCTTGTTCTGTTGAAGACTGGCATCATACACCATCCAAATGGAGAGAAACCAGTGGAAATCGACGCGACACAAATGGCTACTGCACAGAAGCTCCTCTTGTTCTGGAGAAAACCAGCGGTACGTCAGGGCTGACCTCTGTGTGCCTTTTCATTTACGTCTTTTTCAGCGGAAATGCTGGTGGGATGGGCTGGAAGTCGATTTGCCAGCCGCTAACGATAAACCGGCCATGATAGTGAAGCTATGGGCTCGCCGAGTCTGGACGCTGGAACTAAGCCTTGTGAGTGACGGCGGAACTCGATGTTCGATATTGGACTTAACCTGTCTTTCAGGTTTAACATGATGCCGATATCTACAACTGCATACCTTGCCACTGATACCCCACCCACACGGATTTCTACCTGCTACATCAGATTCGAGCCAGTAATTGTTCGGCCACGAACAATGAATCATACGCCCTCCTAATCAACTCCGCGTGAATAATCTGGGAGTGTTTCAAGCGGTGTGTACGCTCCGCGGAACACCATAGTAGATGCATGTCCTGTCTTTATTTACTTGCCATGATATATCGGACATCATGCACTGGTGTGAATCGATGGCCTGCCTCGTGTCGAAGCCACTCACGATGATGAGGCTGGAAAGGCCTTTGCTGTGCGGCATGAGTGCAGCATGTCAAGCGGCGGCTTGACGTTCCGTTTGAAAGGAGAAAGAAGTTTGGTAATGGAAGTTGGCTGATCTCGGTCTTTTATAGGGAGCGATAGTTTGATGGATCTGTAGCACTCCGTTTCTTGTACTCCCTGAGCCACCGACCACCTCCCTCCACCCATTTTCGCGTCGATTTCGCTCCACCCACCGCCATCGATTTGGTTAGATACCCAACCGATTCCCTCCCTCGTTTGCACCACCGCCCCGCTTCCTACTTACATCATAATGTCGCCTGCAGGATCTTCGCACACATCCCCGCGCAGCTCCCAGCGAGAGAACAGGCCTCTCGAGAGACGCGAAGAGGTGGAGGATGACAAGCAGTCCACCATCAGCCAAGCGTCAGGTATCCCCCGCACAGAGCAGACCCTCGACGCTCTTCGACTTGTTACGGGCAAACGAGTCCGTCACGCTCGCTGCGCGCCAGAGTTCCTCGAGGAAATCGCGGTCAGGGACACACATATTTACCTCAAGAAAGCAGCGTCGAAGAAGTTCAAGGTCCTCATCAACTCTGAAGCAAGGTCGTTCTATACCACATACATTAAGTTCGCCCGTCGTCGTTTGCTCCATTCCGTCTCCGCAGTGGCTGACTGGGCTCCCTCTCGCTATAGTAATTATTCTAAAACGGAAGCAAACTCCGTACGAAACGATAATGACAATGTCACGAATGCAATGCCCTCTCCAATCGTATTTGCCGTTACAGTATACGAAGGGGAGTTCAAATGTGTGGATTATTATATGACTTGGCGCGGGCAGCCGGTGAGTCGCTTCTATCATCATGGTGGACAGCATTCTCTCATTCGTTATCTCTGGTATGTTTAGAAAGCGCGTCAGGGGAAAGGTTGGCGCTCTCACCCCGCTCTTCTCCAGGAATGACTTCTAATGTTGCGCCATAGAGTATGAACGACAGGTGGAAATCCTTGACTCTGGATTTCGAAGATTGGCAAGGGCGCTGGATGACGACTACAGGCGCATTTCGTACGTCTTCCATGGTTCTCTCCTGGAATTGGACATTGAATGCTTTTGTCGACCAGCTCGTTAAGAAAACACGACAATCTTTCTCCCCTCCATCCAAAGTTCGACCGCCAGTCCCGCTCTACTGCTCCACCCACCAAATCGCGTCCTTCCGGAATCGCTCTTTCGGCCGCAGAAGAAGAGCCGCAGAAAGGTTAGGTTTTCCAATGGCACCTGAGAGTTATACTTAGCCTATGCTAGTGGACGAGCTCACCCCAGCCCTACCCGAGCCTCCTGTGTGAGTAGCCGCCTTGCGCACTGTGATGCCGTGCTGATGCCTTAATTAGATCTGCTACGGATAGTGTGATGTCTCTTCCACTTTTGAACATGGTCCGGGGTGTTCCACTTAGTCATCGAGGTTGGCTTTTACCTGTGGCGTCCTTGAATGTCCTCTGACAGCGCCCATTAGTCCCTTTACGGGTCACGAACCCAGATAGGTTGTCTGTGTGGGTGATCAAATCGTATTCTACTCTTCGATAAGCTTATACCTCTTTCATAGAATTTCTGATATCGGTGAGGCGAGTCAGTGGCGTCTAGAATCGTTGAGCTCAACATGCCCAGATGTCACTACAATTGAACCCGAGAAGCTGGCGAAAGCGATGGCAGTCACATTCGAACAAGGTAAGGCTCCTCTGCCGAAGGTTTACAGCTTTCATGGCTGATGATTCCTAGCTTCAAATGCCGTTCCGGCAATCCGTAGGGTGTAAGCCCGATTGAATCTCTGTGAAGAGACGGTATACTCACATCTTGCCCTTCAGACCCGATCAATATACGAATGAACGGCTCAAGAGGTCCTCAGCAAGCGTTCGATCATCTGATACACAGTCGAGCAAATCTTCACGTTCAAGTCGCTCCAGTTCTCGCTCGAAGAACCGATCAGGCCGCCATAGTTCGCTTGGGGGCCGACGTGACTCCTCAAGACAACCAGAAGACCGTCCGTCGCCGGACGAGGAACTACCAGAGTTTCTCATCGTTTTCTTGGGGGATAATCTTGACCGAGATACGAACTCATGGCATGGGTAAGTCCACCTGGCATCATTGAACGGAACAAGATCATGACGATGAACTCCCGATAGGCTCGAGAGACAGACCTCCGTTCGAAGTCTCCCTCCTGACCGCCATTCGCCCTGGATGGGTCCTTTGGCCAGGGCGGATAGTATCGGCTATAGGCACTCGCCAACGGACACTCCTCAAGACTGCAAAGATTCTGAAAACGACAGACAGGGTGCTTCTCCTGTCATCCCCATGAAGCCTATGATGGAGGCAATGGGGCTCATTCAGACTCAGTACTATCGGTCACCTCCTGTCGTACCCGGTGGCAAGTATATCAGTATCGGAAGTATAGGGTCCCCTCAGTCCAATCAGAGCCCCTACCTCTACTCCAGTCCTCGTATGGACGCGTCCTCGCCATACGTAGCACCGTGGATGGGCCAGATGCCACTGCCTCCGAGTGCCCCATCCTCCCGACCCCCGTCGCGGGCCTACTCCGCAGCCTCATTCGCAAGTTCTTACATGCAGTCCCACGCCGGTCCTTTCTGAACTTCACTCACTCTTTCGGATGCCACATATTCTTATTAAATGCCCCCTGGGCGGAGCGGACGGAACATTCACCCACTGCACGTGCATAATCAGTCGAGTAATTTATTTCGCTTTTCTGCATTCATCCTCCCTTTTTTGCCTCCATCTCTCTCTTTGTGGTACCTCACATTGTCACTTCGCATATCATCATCCGCTTGTTAATTGTACGCTATCCCATAACACTAGCTAGTGCGTAGTCCTCAGATACTTCATTCATTACTGCTATTACATATAGATACAAACGAAACATATGCCTGCTCTGTAACCATTATTGCTTATGTGCCTCTCATTCGTATTTGGCCCTTATTCGAGATATGCGGACCCTCGTGTATATATACCGATTTGCAATTTTATCCTAGGCTATGCCATTGCCTGAAGAAGAGTTCTTACGGGTAGCTATAATTTCTCCCGTCGGTGTCACCGGCCTACCTGGGTAATGCAATGCGTGTTGCATGCAACCTGTAGGCTACATTTGGCCACCTCTGGGTGAGTTGTGTCCTTGTGACATCCCTACACCTGTCCAGCTACTCATGGAATTATGCCGTGGCCTGGCCAGGAATAATTTAGCTTTGAAAGCAGGACTAAACCCAAGACATCTGCTGGACACAGAAATTATTGCGATTGCTCGCTTCCTCGGGCTTTATACAACCCCAGATGACCTTCACCTAGCACATAAGCATACTTATGACAGTGTGCATTTTGACTTTTCTGAGAGAACGGATCCTGAGTCCACGAGGCTTGCTTATCGACATCGATCGTCTCAGAATATCCGCGCTATGCAAGTGCTGCGACGACTTGGAACCTGGCAGTATGTGCCGTGACACTCTGTATTGTCCTTTGATATCAAAGCTGCGTTCAACACGGTCCATCTTTCTTGCCGCCTTTGATAATGGTGTGCAGTAGGCGATCAACCTCATCCGGGAAGCGCAAAGCACATGCCAAGCGTATATGACGGGCGCCTAACCGGTATTTCAAAATAAGGTTCTGTCCTAGTGCATTGCAAATAAGGCATCGAGGGATGTGTAAGAGCGCTCGTGCGGATCTTAGAGACGCCCACTTCCAGTCCTACTCGAAGAGGTGTTATTCACGTGTCTATATGATGGATATATTTCATGATTTTCGGTGCGATGGACCGACGAGATCCTACGGAAACCGTTACGTTTTCATTCCCGAATGTATTGGTAGTTTTTGCTTCCGTTTCCCGATTCGGAAATTAGTCTGCCAAAACCGGTCGGCCCCAAACACGCCCGCACTTACTCAAAGATTCGGAGCATTCGTGGACTGGGTACTTAAGCATGACAATACACGTATAATCCACGAATCCTCATAATATTCCTTCCTCTGAACCACAGACAGACGTCACATCCACTGGGGAGCCGTCTCCAGTGTCCACCACCTGCTGGACGATGATGTGTCTCCACCGACATCAGTTAAACTTAGGGTAATGTTGGATGCTTTTAAGTAGATGGATGCTTCTTTCTTACAAACTCATTCTTTGTTATTAGAGGTACGATGGCCTGCCCTTCTGAGAAAGCTTCAGACTAAACATTATGGAATACGCCGTTGACTTGCAGTATCAGAATCTTCTTATAACTCCGCAGCACGACAACATATCTCAATTCATATCGGCGAAATTTCTCCCTTCTAACGGACGCACAGAAAACACAAGGGCTTTCGACAGGATCTCTTCTTCCTTCAAGTTATTGCCGACACTAAGCGAACCGTTCATGGGAAACAGTTATGCGGGTAGCCAATGCAATACCCTTATCCGATACCGTGAGTGGGGTCTGCAAGCGTCGGAAGGGCGAACAATAACGGAAGTACAGCCTCGAGGGTCGGTAAAGCATATGATGACGTCACCGAGGCGAGTGATCCGTCGCAGTGCGCACTCGGCTATCCCAGGCTATCCCACAGCTGTTCGTCCTTGGGCTGTCCAGTTTGGGACTGAAGACGGGAAAAGAAGACCGCTCTGCGCCGGCGAAGTGAGCCGGGCCGGGGACTCTATCAGCAACGCTGGTGCAGGTCCATTTATAGTCCTCCCCACTGCTTCTGCCTTTTCCCATAAACTCCTCACCCCGTGCCACCTCATTCCACCCCCCATCCTCAAGCGCTCACGACAGTCCCGCCATGCAGACAGATAGTGCGTCCCTGCTGTCTTATGCGTCCTCCGACGACGCTACCCTCCACTCCCCCGACCTCGCTCTCTTGAGTTCCGCACCTCGCTATCTTAACAAAGATCCCTATTTTTTCGAACGCAAATCCCTCCCAACTCTACCCTCCGAAGCGAAGACGGCCAAATGGGTTGCTTATGATCCTTACGCCGCAGAGCATGTCCCCACTTCCAATCCGCGGCATTTCAAGCCACAGCTCGCTGTCGTTGACGATAGACTGGATTCTGCTTTCACCAGTCTCCAGCAGCCATTCACAACGACAACCCAGCTTGAGATGGTCCTGGGTCCGGATAACGCGCCACATTCCACCGAGATAGAGACCATCCCCTGCGCAGGGGTTCGAATTCCGTACGGTCCTCTGTCGGGTCTCATGGGCTGGCGGCTAGTCGTCCGCCATCACCGCGAACCCGAGGAAAAGTGCTCATGGTGGTCTGGAAATACTACCGCAGCAAGACGGCGACGACGAAACAGTTCCGCACTTCTCCCTCTTCCCGCCCTCACCGATCCATCATCGTCTTATCCATACTACCAACAGATGTCCCAGAACCCGCTCGCGACTGTCTCTTCCGTTACCCTACCCATAACGTACAACCCTGGGGGTGATAATGCGTCGACGCTCCACAGGCGGCCAAACTCCGACATGGCGCTCATGCGTCAGCCCGAGCCCCATCCCCGCACTGCAACCTTACCTCGAAATGCGGGATCTCATCCCGTCCATACCTCTCCATTGAGAACAACGCCCACGGCGGTCACGGTCAACTTCATTCTTGACACCGGCCTACCATATTCCATCATCTCTCGTGACACACTCCTTGCGTTGGGCTTTACACCATCTCAAGTACTGGAGCTTAACCCGTACTCGCACCTATCGTCATCCCGGAAATGTGGTGAAGATGAGGAACCTGCGACGGTGACCCTTTCCGTACAGGGCGTTAGGACTCAGTTACAGATCGCCCGCCCGGGCGAAGCGAGCAGGCTCGGTGTGCAATTCCTACGAGATGCTAGCGCCAGTGTGTTCTTCCCGATAAGTGGGGACGGTGTGGGGCCGGTGCTGTATGGTGAGTGTTGTCTAACTCTCTCTTATTCCTTGTCACATCACCATCTGCCATGAATAAGTATTTGTGGATTATCAACTCCTTTTGGTCCAGATATGCGTGGAAAAGGCCTGGCATTGAGTTTTCCTTGCTTTCGTATGTATCCATGACTTCTAGAAGCTAATCTATTCTTGTTTTCCAGCTGAATCGGCACGCATGTTCAAAGATGTCCCAAAAACAATACACTCTGTTCCTTATGGAGGACATGGTAAAATGACCTTGCCTCAGCGAGTAAGAGCGCTCTTTGGACTGTCATAGCAACTTTTTTTATTATCTCTCTCTTACCGCTCTGCGAGTTTGCGGTTTCACCCACACGCGCTCCTTTCTCCAGCGCGGGCGCTCGGTAGAAGGTGTGATGGGTAGCGTGCAGATCTTCATTTGCCGGCTCCTTCCGACAATCATAGTATAGCTCTTCATAGACATAATTCCCATTTCCACACACGGCTTTCCACATCCAAACCCACCGACGTACTGACGAATATCAGAATACTTATCATCGAAGACAAACCTGTTATTAGCGGTAGCAATACCGCGTTATGCTCGCGAGATAATTATACATGATACAAGTATGGGTATATGCGCGTGTCCTTGATCGACCTCTAACGCGCCCAAGCAGCAGGCGTCGGGCTCTCCTCGACGCGACCGCTGGCAGCGATCTGTGCCCCGATTCCAATCGTATCTTGCAACAAATCCTCACCCAGCATTCGCAAGCCCTGACCATCGCTCTGGCCCGCCGCCTGGCCTCTTTGAGCAGGTGGCGCACCAAACACCGTCTCTTCCTGGAAGGCGCCTCGGACAACTGGCCCGTCATCGGATAGATCGTCCTCGAAACCATCATCCTCTACAGACTCTCCGGCAGCGAAGGGGTGCACGGGCACGATACCGGGGTCGACGACCTCGTCCACGAGCGAGTCGCTCGAGTGGTTGGACGAACCGAACGAGTCGTCGTCATACATTGCCCTTTGCGAGGCCATGAGGAACGCGGCAGACGGGTGTGCAGTGTTGTTAATCTCGTCCATTGAGTCCGAGTCCGAGTCGAGGTCCTCTTCTTGCACCTGCTGATGCTGCTGAACATGCGCAAAGAGCGGCGTCGCCGGCTCAGATGGCGGGTCAGGGTTTCCGGCAGCAGGAGGCGGGAAGCGCAGCTGCTCCATCGGCTGCAGCCTAGCCTTTATCGACGGTGGTGTGGGCGGCGGTGCAGCACCGCTCTTCGTGAACGCTGCGCGTGGACGAAGACGCAGCCCAGGTGTCGTAGACGCCCCCGGGGTCGCACCGATGCCCGAGCGGATGTCGCTGCGAATGTGTCTGATCATGCTCTCGAGGCTCTCGTCCTTCGTCACGCTGCTGCTCGTGGTGCTGTACTCGCCTGGCCGCTTGTATCGTGAGAGGGACGGCGGGGTCGTTATCGTGCTCGTGCTGGGCTCGCGCCGGTCATGAGCATCATGAGCACCGGCATGAGTTACCCGTTGGGCAGTCTGACGCTGTGCGCTTCGGAGGACGTCGCGTTGTACACGTGCTGAGAAGTCTTTGGAAGGCGTTTGGCCAAGCTTGAGCAACCCTAGTTCGGCGGAGGAGCGTGGAGGACGTGCTGGGGACATGAGCACAGGCGGCGACATGCCTGGAGGTAGGCCATCGAACGACTCGTCGTCCGTGTTCTCTTCAGGGCGTGGTATTGTCTTTTTGCTCGCGCCTGGTTTCCCTGGCCGGTGTTTCAGCGGTGTGAGCACAGACGGATCACGGAGATCGACGACTCCGCTCCAGTTCACGGAGGACCCAGTTGAAGGGAGGTATGGATTGAGCTCTTTGTTGATCATCGGCGTCTTGGGTTTTCCTCGGAACTTCAGAGGCGAGACCGTCTTCAGGCTGCTCTCAAATGATGAAGTATCGCTTGCAGAGTATAAATTGTGCCGCAGAAGGTTTTTGAGCAATGGCTGAGTTTCCTTGCCCTTCCCTTTGTTCGATTGAGGGATTTGGCTCGTTTGTTGCTGAAATGCGGTGTTCGATTCGTCTTCATCAATCAACGAGTCGACAGTCTGAGATGTAGACGGCATCATGCTCTCTTCTGGCTGGTTGAGATTGCTGATTTCTCGGTTGAGGCGAACCAGAGGGGATTCCAGGGAACGAGACCATGACGGCTCCTCTAGTGCCTGGCTAGCAAAGCTATCGTGTACACTAGCCAACCGAGCCGTGGCAGGTGTTGAAGAGACGGCACCTTGGCCAGGGAGAAATGAGGTTTCGCTATTAACCACACTCGGTTCGTATACAGCCTGTGAAGGTGTTGATTGGTCTCGGGATTCATGGCTTGTGTTCTCTTGCGTAGAATGCTCGAGCTCATCGCGTTCTGATGGAACCTCATTCACTGTTGAATGATCGTCGTACGTTGGTATTCGTATTTGTGCAGCTTGCTCATAAAATGATGTCCAGAACTGGATGCGCGGAGTTCATTTTTAACATGAAGAGAATCACAGCAGGATGCACCTTCGCCGCCTCCCTAACGGGCTCCGTTCCAACCGAATATCGTTTCACTGCCGGTAGCAGTTTGTTCGCGAGAACATTGTGAATCTTTGAAAAGTTCTCGTCTATGTTCTAGTTCGCAGTACAGATGGGATATTAGCACCACTAGAAATCAGAAGTCCCGAAAGCCCCGAACCTGCAACTTGATGGTAATGAGCTGTTCAATTTGCTCGATTTGATCTATCGTTGAAGCAGTTGTGTCCAAGCCAGGAATGACGATGGAAGCAGGATCGACGTTGGGCTTCCATCGATTCCGGTTGGGAGGAATCGGAGTTTGGGATGAAGAAGCCATTGCAGGGCTGGTACACTGCAAAGAGGAGAAACCTCCTTGTGTTAATGTCGACGCGTTCTTGTGCGTGTCACAGTCGCATGACATCACGTTCACGACTTCGGAATTAGCCGCACCCAGTGACCCGTTGTCTCCCATGTCCAAGTTACAAACAGTCTGATTGTCTGCACATACTTGGCTCTGTCCATGCCACTCGACTATGACCCACCATTTCCTGGCCGCTCTTCTCTAAACGTATATCTACCATGAGATGCGAAGCCTTGGTACCCATGTGCAAACGCTTCACGTTATCCCTCTCCGGACATCTCTTTCGGAGTCGGGTCTTCAAAGGGCTCTCATGACCTTCCGCTATTCTCCCTGTCGGTCCGGGTTGATTTGCGTACTCTATCTACGCGAACTATAAGTTGAAGGACGGAGCTAGCTTGTATGCCGCCTCTGAAGCTCAGAGTGGTTACTTCCATAGAGTGTCGCAATGCTTTTATCGAGGATGTAAGCTTCGAATGTGTTTTTGGAGACGATTGCCTGACGAACCCGCATCGCAGATCGAACCTGTTCGTCTTGCTCCTCGCAAGTGTCACCCAGCATGCTACTGCTCAAGGCAATACCCTCGGCTTGGCAAATGGATTCCTGTCATTCAGCGTATCCGACTTCTCTGTCCAACTGGTGAAAGACTCGCAGACACTTTACTCTTTGAAATCTCGTGGGAACACCTCAGCATTCGACTTCATCCCCGCCGACAAAATGACGCAACGCCAGGGCAACAGGAACTACCACCTCGGCGATATTACTTTTCGTGCGCGCAGGACGGGGACTACAGCATGGATTAGTGGTGACACTGCTGCCGCTCGAAGGCCCGTCACCGCGTTATCGGTATCGGGTTCCACTCTTGCGGCAGCCAATCTTGCCCCTACCTTACCGTCCGACTCTCTCCTCGACATTAATCGTCAATGGGTTGTACAAGAAAATCGTCTTCAACTTCTTTTCGCCGTCAAGAACTCTCAAACCGTTGCCGTCGAGATTGGTGCCCTCGGAATACCGTTGGAGTTCAACAATGTTAGTTTGCTAAATCCATTCCTGTCTGAAATAAACTCAGAGACATTCTTAGATATTTTCCGACCGGACCGCAGCTCAAACAAATGAATTTTGCAGCCTTTTCGACCCTTACATCGGCCAAGATGCTGGATATGTCCAAGTTACTCCATTATTAGGCACCCTTCCGCCTTTGGTCGTTTTGCCAGTCGGGAAGTCACCTTTGGAAGGCTGGCGCTTCCTCCCGGAATCAACCTCCGCTGCGCCTTTCTACCAGTCGCAAACGTTCGAAGGCCTCTACGAATGGCAATTCCACACCTTGGCCTACGCACAAAACGAATGGTCCAGAGTCACACCTTGGAACGCACCAACTTCCGTCACCTTGCAGCCAGGAGAAACACGCACTTACGGTGTTCAATTCCGTTTGGCCCCATCCATCCGTGAAATCGAGTCGACAGTGCGCTCAGCCGGTAAACCTGTCTCGGTTGGCATTCCAGGCTATATCGTTTCAGCCGACCAGACCGCCAAACTTTTCCTCAGTCACTCTGTAGCTGTCCAATCTATCTCGGTATCGCCTTCAGGAGCACTGACTTGGGCCGCCAACAACGATGCAAAGACGGCTTCGTGGGAGGGCTACGACATCACGGCAAATGCATGGGGAAGGGCTCGGTTGTCCATCACATACGCCGACGGCACTCTTCAGACAATCCACTACTACCTGACCAAAGGGGCAGCGCAGGCGGTCAGCGACCTTGGTAACTTCCTCACCACCTCGCAATGGTTCACTTCGACCACTGATCCTTTCAAACGATCACCTTCCGTAATCAGCTACGACCGCGAAGTGAACGCAGTTGTGTTGAACGACGCAAGGGCATGGATCCCCGGGTTGAGTGACGAAGCTGGTGCCGGTTCATGGCTCGCCGCTGCGATGAAGCAATATGCCCAACCCAACGCTGCTGAAGTCGCAAAACTAGAGCAATTCGCAACTCAGACGTTATTTGGGTCCATCCAGAACGCAGACGGTGGGTTCCAAACATGACATATTCTCGTTTTGTCTAATTTGGTTTTGCCGTAGGGTCGGTCAAAAAGGTAGTCGAAGGTCGCGAATATTCTTCATCCGGGTTGTTGACTATCCCTACAGTCGGTTTACTTTTACCAACCTGCTCTCGTGCCTGGTTATACTTATCCAACATCAATAAATTGGGGAAATTGGTGGTCTTGGAATCAAGCAGCCTCGTACGCAATCGACCGCGCCTACGACTACGTTCATGTAACTGCGGCATACTGGGCTTTGTATCGTGTCGCCCGCAACTATCCTACTCTTGTGAAGACTCGAACATGGCAGTGGTACCTCAACCAGGCTGTTGTCACTGTGCTTTCAATGACCAATGGAAGAGTAGGATACACAAATGTAGGACTGATGGGCGAAACAGTGTATTTGTATCTCCTCGACGATTTAAAAAGGGAGGGCCTGACCGCGAATGCAACGGCGGTTGAGAGCAGGATGAGGAGCCGTGCAGCGATCTGGGCTGGCCAACGTTATCCGTAAGACTGTTCCTCTGTTTTTGTTTCCGCCCCGCTCACATGTTCGCAGATTTGGATCAGAGATGGCATGGGACTCGACAGGGCAAGAGGGCGTGTACGCGTGGAGCAAATACTTCGGAAATACAGTGACTGCAAGAAATGCGCTCGACTCTATTCTTGCGTATCAGCCTTTGATTCCGCACTGGGGATACAACGGCAATGCCAGACGCTACTGGTATGCAGATTATTTTTGTTCACTCGTCATGGTGATGATTCAGATAACCTCTGCGTAGGGATAACATCTATGGTGGCAAGCTCCAACGTATTGAACGACAGATTCATCATTATGGCAGTGGATTGAACGCGCTTCCACTGATATCAGAATTCGAATCCTCTCCAACCGACTACTATCTCCTACGCGTCGGGTATGCTGGTCTCAGCGGCCCGCTGTCAAACATCGATCAAGGCGGGTTTGGGTCAGCCTCCTTCCACTCCTTTGCCGATACCTTGAGATGGGATGGATATTCCGGCGATTATGGCCCCAACTTCTCAGGGCACGTCATGGGAATGGCCACCTATATCATTAACCACCCCGACTTTGGCTGGCAGGCATTTGGCGGGAACGTTGTCTCAACCTCTCCGACAGTCCGCGTGCAGATACGGGATTCTGTACGCCGTCGGGTGTTCGTTGCACCATATGGGTCCTTGCTCACACTGGACTCTGGAGTGTTCTCCCTCGTCGAAATTGACCCTCGTGATCAGTCCGTCATTGTGACTACGACGCCTAATATCGCGTCAAATACTGCCCCAGCTGAGAAAGCCCGCCTCGTGATTGAACAGAGGGTGCCGGGTGCAGGAGGGTTAAGAGCGCCATCTGGGCTCCTTGAAAATGCCGGGGCTTTGGAGATCTCTTTCAATGACGGCGAAGGAAAGGTGACTCTTGTTTCTTCAAGTTGAAGTGCAGGTCATCAAGGTATTGTTCATCACGTAATTTACACAGTTTACGCAGAGCAGAGAAAATTCGTATCCGACCCATTGCTTGTAATTTCAAGCTTTCCTCGCGTCACAGAAAACTATCGCTTAGGGAGAAATGGGAGACGGGACTTTCTCCTCGTATCGCTCCTCTAGGTGTTTCACTGCTTGTTGGTGGGCCTCTTCCCCAAGGTGTGGCTTCCAATCAGCGGAATGCCAAGGTTTGATTCCAGCACGATACATTTCATCCACCTGAAATTTTGTTGAGAGAAGGCATTGGAATTGCAGAAAAATGCATACCTCTTCCAATGTCAGGCCCCTTGTCTCAGGGATGAAAAAATACACATATACGTATCCGAACAAAAGCATCCCGAAGAAGATTAGTAGAATGAGTGGTCCGATTCTTATCTGGAACATCAGCATTGCGAGAAACACCAAGAACTTTGACTACCTGGCCGCTATCCGAGGCGCGAAGAATGAGAGCAAGAAGTTCCAGAACCTGATGCATGAAAAGGAATAAGCAGAGGTCGGGGCAAATCGGTCAGAGTTTGCAGACCAATTGGTGGCACTTCCAAGAGCAATACCCTTGGGGCGAACTCTCAGCGGGAACGATTCTCCCAGATACACCCATCTGAGACGAACGTTAGAAAGATCGAGGGAGTGATGCCATTTGGTCCTTACGGAGTTGGGCCCCAGAAAATCGAGAAGGAAAAGACATGAAGGACAGCAAATGCAATCAAGGTGTCGCCTAGTTTTAGCAGCACGTCAGCCCTGGACAGACGAATTGACGCATTCTCCCACCTCCTGCTCGATTCCGCTTGGTGAGCAAAGCTTTGGGCGTGTGTGCGGGGGCCAATGTATAATGGCCAACAAGGCCGGCCTATTTTTAGGATTGAAAATGAACGATTGCCCCCAACAAAATCAAAGGACTCACGATGATAGAACAGCCGGCCTCCATAAGCGCACCGGTAAGGAGAGACTAAAATCGTAGTGTTAATTCTGACGCGAAAATAAGAGTTCCAGTAAATCTCTCACTTTACGGCGTCCCCATGATTCGATAAGATGCTGCTTTCTGATGAGGAACATTCCTTGACTTCATGAAGGATCTCACCAGAGCTGGAACAGTGCCAACGACAGACACGCCACCAAGAATGACTTGAATTACATATGGGCTCAGTCTGAAGATGAGGCTCAAGAAATGCTTCGCGAACAGGTGGAAATGCCTTACTCGGTGCCTGCGCTCTCGAAGAATGTGTCGCCATAGTAGTCTGCGTATCTATGTCAATAGTCTTCCGGCGCATCGCCAAAGAGATCAGACCCACAATAAAAATTTTGCCCGTTCAATTGCTGGATGAATTGAAGCATCATGCCATTTATCGTGCGTTTCCAGAGGTTGTTCCTTGTCGAGAAGCATTCTGCCCAGGTCGCCTTTCCACCCTCGTTCTCCGCTTGAATAGCGAATTCGAGTTCCTCAACAAGCTCGTCGACCAAAGCGTCTTGTTCGGGTACCCCGTTCAGCTTTGCAATGACCGAGCGAGCTTCAACACGTCTATCCGTTCCAAGAAGATGACGCCTGATGAAAGCAAAGCATAAGCAATCGACGGCCAAAGAAAATGAATGAAGCCCGTACGGTGATTCCGGTAGGAAAAAGATCCCTGAAAGAAGAACCAACCCTAGTAACAGTTGAAATCCAACAGGAATACGCCATGAAGCAGAATTGCCAATCTTGTGGGTCGCAAGATCCAGCACATAGCTCAAAAACAGACTGAAAATTGCTCAGTACCGCTCCATACTCATAGACATTATTATCATACCCAACGATAATTTGAAGTTGATACAAGACAAGTATCGTTCCACGCAGTGCCTTCGGGGCGGTTTCGCCATTATACAAACTATTTCTTTTGAGCATTAGCGGAATAACGTGTTCGTCCAGACTCACGGAACGATGGCTACAAGACCCCGAAATAAGTCCAAACAATCAACAGTTAGAGGATGTAAGGACGTGCCTGACAGTGCTCCAACTCCCAGTCCTGCGACGAATCTTCCAATGGTAAGTTGGACGATTGAGAACTCGGTGCCGGTTTGAATGGCAACCCCAACGGTGAAAATGGCACTCCAGATGAGGATAGAGCCGCGTCGTCCGAAACGGTCTGAAGTGAAAGCCTGGCCAAGAGCGCCTCTACGAGCATTTGAGCGACCAGCAGGGTAGAGGATGTCAAGATTGAACATACACAAAAGTTCTGTGAAGCGGTCAACGACGTTAGCTTTTAAAGATATAGCAAAGAAACTTACCCAGCAGACAAGAGGGAGGTAATAATAGATTGACGAGAACTTGATAGGAACGGTTGTCCGTTCGCCCCGACTTCTCCAAATCGACGAATGAAGTCTGGCATAATTAGGCATCCCTAAGAGGATGATAAGGGATTCGTAATGCTTCGACATGCGTCCAACTTACTGAGATGACACCGATATCATAACCAAACAAAAATCCTGTTCGTTTGTACGGTGTGAGCAACCTAGCATATTTCGAACAAAGCTGTGAGCACAGGCATAGCGGTATGGCAAAGTTACTCACATTTACTTTCCCGAGCACACAGCAGGATTCGCACCACCTGTCGTATAATGCCTTCATGAGCGTCAAGAGACATATTCGAAACGCAATAGTCTTACCAAAGGCAATGAATATTGCGAGTTGAATCGCATATCGATTCGTCGGAATAGCTTTCCCCGCCATAGAAGCTCTACTGTTCACGAGGGCTAGGAAAGCCGCGAAAAGAGAAGAGAAGCAGAACTCGGCTCCAACACAGTCCAAAATCGATGCCCACTTTTAACCCACAGAAGTTGACTTTCAGACGGAAGTGGTCCTGCGTCAGATGATAGCAGATCTGGGAGACGGTCCGTGTCAGCGGTCCGGGAATACATATGCTCTGCATATATTTGGAGTGCAAGGAGCGATTCTGGGTCACGGTGCAGTAGCAAATGGCCTGGTGGGGTAACCGATGAGAAGAGAAGCGACAGAACATATGTGGGAAGAACGGCTAAGAAGGCGAACCCCACTGTTACACGCGCTTCTAACTCCTCAAGGATGTAGACACAAGGAAATGGGCGAAAGGCATCAGGACGTAGGGCTAGAACCTAGAACGCCCGAGCGTTCCGGAATACCATCGTGCAGATAGAGTTGGGTTTGTTGGAGCCCATTTCTCAGGTCGGCTGAGAAATTGCTGTGCCACTGCGTCGCCGTGCCCGCGTGACGGATGAACAACACGGTCACCTGACGTGACTTGACCGCGCTTGAATCCAACGCGTGTCATCAGAGAAATCGGGAGAGCTGGTTAGCGCCTTCTAACCACCTGTCATGAGGTGTACCCACCCATCCTCGGTATGATCTTGAGTCCTGAGGATAGTACCCCTTACATTTCCAGATATGAATAGGCCCCTCGCCATAATCAGGCCCACCTATGCACCAATTTGGTGCGTATCGGTAAGATGGTACCATGTTGGCACCGAGGTATATCATTGCACAGACAGGATTTGACCTGATAACATGGGAGTAATCTTGCAAAGGAGCATAGATGCATACACCATCCAGAGGCCTCACAAACCTAATTTTGGGTTTTCTCCGATTTTCTCCGATTTTCTCCTCAAATTGGCTTATTTCAACTATAAAACTCTCACTGATTAAGGATGTGACAATAATATTACTGGCATTAAACTTATAATTACAGACATAGTATCTATGCAGAAAGAGAATCTCCAACCATCGAGTTTCCGGGGGACACCAAGTAACGAGACCTACATAGAACAGGTAGTCATCAAGGGATCATTGCGAGGTTGGTTTGTTACTCACCAAGCGCCAATGGTCGAAACACAGGAGAGTTGCCGTCTAGAGAGGGAGAGCACTACTATGCGAGGATGACGAACTGCGACACAAAAAGACGAGACAACGACATACCAGACATTTATAGCCCAACAACCATGGCCAATTCATGGCATCTGATACTTCAGGTCAGTTGCTTTACAACGTCGAGATGCAGAAGAGGACACACCATATTCCATATCCGAGGTATCATTACATTTGGAAGTGCTTCAAGGCAGGACGCAGGAAGTCTGCAGAACTGACGAAGTGTGGCTTCAGCCTTCGTGCTTAATATATACTCTCTGGGTCTCGAATCACCGTCTCGAGGATTCTCTGGATTCGTCAGCGGCCATTGTCACGCAGTCGTCGGTGTGCCTAGGTGCCATTCCAGATCCAAGTTCCGTGCGCAGCTCGAGCGTCTCTTTCAACAGTATTCATGTAAGTTCCGGTCAACGAGGCCTGCATCTGGAAGCAATTCTTTGCGGTTGGATGCCCATTGCGCTCATCGGATCGCGTTGTGTTGAGGGATATTAGACGTACGTGATTGAGGAACTTCAGCAGTTTGAAGTCCGTCCTCTATGTGTGACAGCGGCGAGACGAGCGGGGTGAATTCCGAAAGGCTGCAGGAGTTGGTACCATCGCGCCACGACTGTCATTGGTGTGAAGATCTGGACGGGAAGATGGTGTGCTATCACCGGAAACGAGTGAGCATTAGAGTACTGCAGAATATTTCGTACCTACTGCAACGTAGCTAGATATATTTTGCAGCCAATGCCGTCGCGCAGGATCCTGAACATCGAGCTTATCATCGAGATAGAATTGGGAGAATACTGTGACCTACTCATCAGAACTCCGGTGTCGTGATTAATATCAGCTTACATGGTTTTATGGGGGGCGAAAGCTTGAGATTGACATCCTGAATGTTGGTATTACCTCGAAAACAACAGCAGTTGAGAGCAAAGGATTGCAAGGCAGTACAGCCACCCGCCACCTTGACACGTGCGTCTAACCCCCATAAGGAGAAAGCCCGTTTTCCCGTTTTCTCTGATGGTCCAACTGGAAGTTGAGGAAATATTGCATAACATTCTCAAGTAGGCCTACTAGGATGTGAAGGGCAGAAAATGGACCAATTCTGCTTTGTCATTTGCATAGTGCGGTCACGCCGCAGTGCCGGCATTCAAAGTTTAGTTTGCTTCCACGTCTTCGACAGTCGCATAGAACTCTCTGATAATGCGTTTCTGAGCATCTAAACAGCTTTCATCCTAGGAGAGGTATTTGATATCTTTAATAAATGTGAGAAATGGGAGCAAAAGACGTACCGGGGTATCGCCAATTGCACGGACAACAATGTACTTTCTCCCAGTCAGGATTTCCTCCGTTACAACGCCGAAATTCTCGTTCGATGATTGCGAGAAGGCTGAATGAGAGCCAGAAACCACACCACCTGCTTCTTCTGCTATGACAATTCCTGCGCATACATCCCAAGGCCAACACCCGATTTCCCTGGATAATGCCTTCATGATTAATCCCTTTAGCCTTTCGATAAGCAGGAATGTCACCAGTAAAAATCCAATCCTCCTTGAGCAACCATAGCAAAATTGAGGGCGGCACTACCCATTGATCTGAGTGAATGGGCCATTTTCCCGCCAATCACTCCTTGGGCGGGGTTTCCGGCTAGCCGAGAGAAAGAGCCCGACTTCGCGTTGATCGTGGTTAGAGTCCGATCCGATCCCCATTCGACAGCTATGGGCGGTATGACTTGAGCAACGTTCGAGCAGGACAGAAAAAGCGGTCGTACCAATCAAAGCTTGACTGAGAGAGGGGAGGAGCTTGGGCGGTTGAGACAAAGGCAGTCTAAGGGGTTGCGTATTGGGCTTAATCAGGTAAGACCCTTGACCTTTAATACCTGTATACTATTTGCATGGATTGGTGAGTGTCATTGGGATTAATAAAGTCGATGTCTACTTACCAGGTGATCAAGGAACGGATTGAATATCACTCCCAGAACAGGACGACGTTTGTATATGAGACCGAGGGAAATGCACGCGAAAGGGAAACCATGGATGAAATTGGTTGTTCCATCTGGAAGTCGAGTTAGGGAAGCAGAAAGATAGAGGTAAAGAAACGCACCGATGGGGTCGACACAAAAAGTGGGCTCATCTGTCAAGGGTGGTCGAGAGCCAGCGGAGTATGACTCTTCTCCGATACTGAAGAGAAGACGTGTACGCCTGTGTAATAATGTTCGTGAAAATATACGTACAAGTTGAAGGTCGGGTATTGACTTTTTAGTTCCCTCTTCACCAACTCCTCCACTCCAACATCGTACTCCGTGACCAGGTCTACTGCGTTCTTCTTCTCGCCCACGTTTGACTCCGACGATGCAGACTGGATAGCTGCAGAGCCTTCAAGGATAAGATTGCCTGCTTTGCGCGCAAGAAACACCGTGAAATCTAGAATTGTCTTCAAGTCGCTGGCGGTGAGTTCAGGGGTCATCATGGTAGTGGTTCAAGGCAAGTGTGACTTGCGAGGATGATTCGATCGATTATCATCTTGCTCCAACCCTATCAGGTGAGGGAGGTGGGGGGGGTAGGAGATGCCGTTCGAAATCTTTTTGAGGCAAATGCGACCAGGTCAGAAAACCGACAGCAACCACATCTGACACTCCCTACATCATCATGCAAGTGGTTAATAAAAGGGACGATTGCTGTGTATAGAGTTCACTGATAAAACTGATAAGATTATATTAAGTGTATTTGCATTCCCACGGGCTGGACACGCGTCGCGATGAATACGCAAGCTCCTAGTCTCCTTTATTTCAAGTTCGCTCAATCTACATCGTCCTTTCAACCTTGCAACCATGTTTCTTACGCGTTCAGAATACGGTGTGCACCATACTCATCTATCCTGTAGTGCTCACCCCGATGGTTCTCGCAGATCGAGGTGTTAACACCTTCTCTCCAGAGGGTCGTCTCTTCCAAGGTATGATCTACAATTGCTCCAGACGACACGCTTCTTGATACGTCTGTATAGTTGAATACGCAATTGAGGCTATCAAGGTGCGAATTCATTGTGCCTCAATAGATACCTGTATTGATCTTCCAAGGAGTAGCTTGGCTCGACAACCGTCGGCATTCGAACACCAGAAGGTGTTGTGCTTGCCGTGGAAAAGCGCGTACAATCGCCACTGCTGGAGTCTAATTCAATCGAAAAGATCATGGAAATCGATACTCACCTTGGATGCGCGATGTCTGGATTGACCGCGGACGCGAGGACGATGATCGACCATGCACGAGTAACTGCCCAAAACCATGCATTCACCTACGACGAGCGGATCAAGGTTGAAAGCGTAACGCAGGCCGTGTGTGATCTTGCCCTACGGTTCGGTGAGAGCGTGCACGATGAGGAGGCTATGATGAGTAGACCGTTCGGTGTAGCTCTACTCATCGCAGGGATTGATGAACTCGGGCCACAACTGTAAGTAACTTAGAAATTTCATAACTGGCGCTCATATATTCTAGATACCACACGGATCCTTCCGGAACATTTGTGCGATATGATGCGAAGGCGATTGGGTCAGGTTCAGAAGCCGCTCAGAGCGAATTGCAGGACAAATGGCATAGGGTGAGCATAACCATTCGGCCAAGCATTCAAACCATTGACGTCCCTTCGATCGACTTAGCAAATGACCCTACGAGAGGCTCAATTGTTAACTTTGAACGTTCTGAAGCAAGTCATGGAAGAAAAACTAGATCAACACAACGTACAACTAGCTCAGGTAATGGGCTCTCTGCATGATTTTTCCTCGTTCTTCGTTTCACAGTGATTACAGGTTACACCGAAAGGCTTTGAAATCCTTGACGAGGCAAGTCTGAAGGAGGTCATCGAAGCTATGTAGTTTTTGTCCACTTTTCGACGTCTTAATGTGCAATATTTCTATTCGCTTCCAGCCGAGATTCTCATGATTTTCAAATCCAGCGAGGCTCTGATTAATTCGTAGGATTCATAGCGGTACATTCTGGACCTTTTGACTTTCAAGCACTGCACAAGTCCGTCTACTTCAGGCTACATGGTTGTTGGGTCAGCATGCAACTTAGTAAGGTGCCAAACGTAGTAGACTTGCCTTGCAATGCATTCGATCTCGACGAGGACGTCTTTTGGCAGGCGAGCAACTTCAACGGCTGACCGTGCAGGTGTGTGGCTACCGAAGAAATTGGAATACACGCCGTTCACGGCAACGAAATCGTCCATTGACTTCAAGAAAACCTAATTACAAACGGTAAACGCGTCGCGATGAGTGTGCATAATGATAATCGATTAAACTAACGCACTGTGGTTTTCGCAACCTTGCCTAACTCCGATCCACCAGCCTCGACGACAGCCTTGAGGTTCTTCAAGGCTTGCTCAGTCTGAGCTACGATGCCGCCCTCAACGACCTGCATCGTGGGCGGTTCCAGAGGAATGCATCCCGAACAGAAGAGGAGATCCCCGACTTTGATAGCCTGTGCGTACGGACCGATCGCTGCGGGAGCCTCTGCGTCGAAGAGAGTAGAATCAGTAAGACCCCACGACCAATTCAAAAACGAGAGCCCACAACTAACGTGAGGTAGAAACGACGGACAGAGATTCATGCGTGGAAGTGGGGGCAGACATGGTGGTGGTTGTAGCGAAGGTTCGGAACTGGCCCAGGTTCGGTTTTTCGGCGTATGTTACCGTCGAACTCGGGACGCGCATAGTCCTTGGGATGCACGCTTTTGCCACCTGACGGTAGAGCGCCGGAGACATGGTCTTCAAGTTTCGCGTAAAGCGGTGCGCGCCTCGTAATGACATTCCGCTGAGATCTAGAGTCGTCTTCTGGACGTTGATCGAGGTGCGAGCGGGGATCGAGGGCAGGTGTCCGACAAAGACTGTTTCGCGTCGTCCTGTTATAAATGGAGGTGGGATGCAAGGTAACTGGTCAGGACGTAGTCGCTGACAGTTGAGCACTGCCTGAAAAGAAATCTCCAATGTTCCAGCAGCATCCACAGCTGTCGCATCACTTCTGGGATGGACTCGTGCGCGTACGCACAGCAATGTCTCAACAGCTGAAGGGCGCAAGATGGGTTCCCATTCGTGATTGCATGAACAATTTCGAGTGTGATTACAGTGGCGATTGAAGTCTAGTATAGCATATCAAAGACAGATTATACAGCATCCCGAAGCATTAAGGGATATACGGAACCGTACGATAGGGAGCAGGTCATGAAAGAGGAAAGAGGTGCGTCGCGAAGGGTGGTAGCGGAACAGAAGCAATTATAGCAAGGCTAGTCAATGAATAACGCAGTCAGAACATAACGTTAAGATTGAGTAGAACCAGAATTAGCACAGAAGGAAGAGAGCAGATCAAAGGTGCAAATGCGAAAATGAGGAAGGCAGAGAGCAGTTTTCAGACTAGTCTCATGTTGCGAAGGTTTCCCTTGATGATAATATCGCGGACTAGGCAAGCAAGGTCAGTGCTTCATTCATTGCGCTGACAGGCAGACATACCTGTCGAGATAATGGTCGCCGTTCTTCTTGTGTCAGTGACGGCTGTGAAGTGGACTAGAGAACGATTAAGGACACGATCGCCTGTAACTTGATGAATTCATCTTACTATAAAGTTCTCGCTCTTTGTTAGGTGTGTACGACTGGTGGATGACACCGAACTTGTTTCGGAAATCTAAGTAGAAAAGTAAGCACGGAGTAAAAGCTAGCCTGAAGAATAACATTACATTTTGAGATATGTTCGTAATCGTTGGGTCTGTCACCGTAAGAAATCATGTAATGATTAAGCTTGACTCCGGCTTCTAGCTTGGCCTAAGAGAACAGCATGAGAGGACGCTTTGACAGTGGAAATTCTCTCGCATCTACCTGCAAGAGATCGACTTTGTTAAGGAAGAGGACAATGTTGACATTTGACAGCAGCTTGTTTGACACCACAGATTTCCAAAGTACCAGGGAATCCTCCAGCCGATTCACATGGGAGTCCTTTAGATGGAATTTGGTCAAAGTGTATGAAGAACAGAGCGTCTAATTTCACCTCAGCAAGGACCTAAGAACGGAGGGATCTCGATCAGCGAGTGATTCACAAAGAAATCGACCTGGGCTTACTTGATCAAAGACTGAGATAGGTGCGAGGAAGATGATGGCATTCACATCCTCAAAGTATGGTGCCCACGCTTGACGTTGATTTCGCGAACCACCAACGTCGTATATGCGCCATTCCACGCCTCTGTTACTCCCAGAAGATATCGAGAAGGTATGCTCAACGACACCAGTAGTCTTCAACCTGGCCTTCAGTACATCCGCTATCAACAGGTGTCGTAAAGAAGGTGTCCGCATAGTGTCAAGAAAGGAACATACGATCGGTGGGAATGTACTTTTTCGCCGTTATTCTTGGAATTTCGTCCAAGTAACTGCGCAAAGGCAGCAGTCAGAACAGATGCCAACAAAGATGAGGAAGATCTGTACAATCCACTGCTTTCCTCCAAACGCAGTCGTTTTTCTTGGAGGCGTTTTCGGACTTGTGGGTCCCGCCATAGCTCTTGCATTGCGGGAGCGCAGGCATTTAAAGTGTGCACTGGGTCTTCTGGGTCTTCCCACCACCCTTCGATTTCTCCAGAATGTGCGCTTTTAGGACTCTTGGACTTGCTCCCAAGAGTGAAAGCCCGTTTCCAGTTCTTGGAAATATGAACTTCGACTTCCTTGACGCCGTTACTCGAGGACATAGTCTGGTTGCTGCGTGTTCGACTGATGGTAGAAGAGCTTTGCTTCTTCTGGGGAATCGTGATGGTCGGTGCTGGTCGACCATTTGGGAACCCATGAGTGGCAAACCTGGGTGACATCGGACCATTGTCGTTGCTGTGCGTGGTCGCATACTGATCCCAACCTGGACGAGAGGGACCAAGATGAGTAGGCTCGTCTTCTTCAGGCGCAGAAAGCAAACGGGTGAGGCGTTCTTCGAGTTCCACTAATGGTTCGAGGCGCCGTCGATAGGAATCATAGTTGGAAACACGAGTTCCCAAGATGGCCGATGGGGGTCGGCCGCTGGAAGTGATGATGACAGCGGCGGTTTCGTATGTGTCGACCTCGTCATGGTCATCGAAAGCGTCAGATTCTGGCTCAAGGGCGTCCAATATGCTTTAGCAGAGGTCAGACGGATATACAGATGCAAGCAAACTGGACAAAGGGCTCACCGCCTGATAGAACGAACAAGATTCAAATAAATAACTGCTCTCCAAGCTATTCTCTCTGCGTGAAATGCCGATGGGGAGTGCAGCAATTGAAATTCTATCAGATATGTTGTTAGTGAGATGGGACAGGGCCGAGAACACAAGGACAGGGGATAGAACCAAGTACAACTATATCAGGTGGAGGAGCCGCATAATATATAGTGCGTTTGGCGAGCGGACCAGGCATACCCCAGACCCCACAGGAACGGTGGATGAGACCAACTTGCGGGCACGAGAAAAGAACAGAGCGCTGGCGATGGGAGGTGGGGACTCACGCTTGAGAGTTGTGCTTTTACCCGACTCCGACTGGCCGAGGAGGAGGACATTGACCTCTGCCCTCGACTTCTTCCTGTCGTTCCTCTCCTGACGAATCATGTCATCGATGGAGTCGCTGACCTTCTTGGCATCGATCTCTGCCTTGAGACGGAGCTCGCGCTCGATGGGCGACTCATTGGGTGGCGGGAGAAGGGCGGCGGCGAGTGGATCTGAGAGGGTGCGACGGCGAGCAGGGGGGTGCTCGTGCTTTGCCTTGGGCATGACATGCAGGGAGTAGTGGGAATAAAAAAGAATTAAGGAGAGTCGAAGTATAGTTTTACAGAGAAGATATGGAATACACGGGCGACAGCCGACAGCAGCAGGTCATCCATTCAGAATCTTCCATGGGCACACGTGAGCCGCACTCGCAGACGTCGTCTGGACAACCCCATGCTCCCTCTCCCTCTCCAATTCCCCGACATTCCGCGCTCCTCGCCCTTCGCCTCCAGCTAACCTCTCGTGCGCTGACCAAGAATTCCGAACGATCTCCCTCAAGCCCACTCCCTGTCATGGCTATTTAAAGCTAGCACCAGAACCCCAAGCCTTTGTCGGGAAGACCATTCGCGGGACCAATCCGTGTTTTTTCTGCTTCTCACACGACTCTGGAGCTAAAGCTGCATGTGTCTTTATCTCTGGCTTCTTTATCGACGCAATGCCACGTACTGACAATCTATCTCAAGTTAGCGCGACGGGCATTTCCGACGCTGTAGACGCCGTCTTACCGCCATTCGACAGCGCTTCTGCGCGGCATTCTTGTTCAGGAACGACACAGCGTTGACACCTCCTGCAAGACCGGCCTAATCCCCACTCGATGATTCTTTCTCCGCTTCATCAGGATCCTCTTCGAGAGTACGATGTGTCTGATCATCGTATGGCAAATCTTCTGCTAGTGACATCTTAATAAACATGTATGTTTTCAACCTTGGCAGTCCTAAATCATCTCTACGGGTGACCTCTCTTTTGTTGAACTCTCGACAAATCCTGGCCCAGAGAGTACATGCTTCAAACATTGAGCTCTGAGGACTATTCTTATGCTCGGGCGCTTCATTCATATCTTGTTCATCATGCAACCGCTCGATCTGCATCCTCATCATCTCAGTATGCAAGTCTGTCGCGGTTGCCTTTGAACACCTCCGAAATCAGATAGACCCGTACCCCAACTGCCAGTTTCCTTGTCTTCAGATCTCTGCAGCCCGAGTATATAATGGGGCACAATGGCGATGTGGATCCGTTCCTCATCTCCCGCCTGTCGCCTTTCGCCTAGCCACTGGGACGGCGAGTGTTGGCGCAGGCTTAATTAACCTACCATCGCTGAGATTCGGGAACAATGGGCCATCGTCCGCGTCCCTCTCAGTTGCCATCAGGTCATTCCGAGCATGCGAACATCACCTCCTCAACGCCGACCGAAGGCATATAATTTTCTTTCTAATTCCCACCTTTACTAACCACGTTCAGGCGTAACTACCACTCTGTCCAACCATACCACCTCGCCATCTACTACGACAACCTCTGCACCTCCTCCAAACTCTGAACCTAGACCGTCCTGCCGATCACACCCCAACCGTGGCCTCGGGGATGTATTGGGAAATACACTACGAAGTGTACCAGGCAGGAATCAGAAGGATTCTTCCCCAGGAAACAACTTTAACAATTCGCCGCCATGGGGCCAATCGCCTTTCTGCAATACAGCGCAGGCCGTTACCACTGCCTCTACCAACCCGACCCAGCCACCTTCAAAGCCAACCGTCAAGGGGCCCACTCCATGGAATCGACCCACTTCGTCGATTCGAATCACCCCATTGACCCAAACAACCCGCCCTCAGACACCCCCGGCGCTTATGCCTGATCCTCTTCCCCCCCACCCGCGGCCACCACATGCGGCCCTCTCTCCACACACATCGAACAAGCCAGTAGCATCTATTCAGATCCCGGCCACGAATGCCCCGACGTTTCCAAAGCCAGTGCCCAAACCTCACACCCTGACGCCTGCTATCCTGACCACTGTTCTGCCCACTCCTGTTCACCCGCTCTCCACCCTCAATGTATATCTCCAAGAAGTATCTCAAGCCAATACACCGGCTACTAGCTTGACCCCTGGTCGAAATCTTGCAATGATCATGACGACTTCTCCCAGTGGGCCTGCTCCCTTAGCAATGCATCAGTCCGATTCCTTAAGTCACCCTGAGGACTATGTATCCGGATTCGGAACTCCAACCAATACGACAGCTGCCACCGAGAATGACCAGACAGGTTCCACACCCACAGTCAACTTGAATGCCAGTGCAACGAACACCTTACCGAAGAAGTACGTCAAACCAGCCCTCGTCCAAGAGGTCTTCTAATTTCATTTAGATCACCGTACATCAAGGCCGTCATAGGCGGTTGTGTGGCTGCAGCCGTCTTCCTCGCCTTGCTCCTATGCGTTGGCGCAGGTTTCCATTTTATCCGTCGCAGGCTTCGCAGGAAAAGACGCCTATATCCAACCGTTGTAAAGTCGCCTCTTCCCCCACACGAGTCGCATACAAGTGTGGGGACGGCGGCACCGGCTTATGAAACGATCTCGACCGTTGGACACAACACCGCAACCCCACCCCTCACACACCCTCACTCGCGTTCCGACACGCAACAAGTGGACCAGAGTCGCGCCACTTCTCCTTCTCTGGGATATGTTTCGACAGAAGCCGAAGCGTTGCGAAAGCCTTTTGAGGTCCATGTTCCGAAGGACAGCTCCAGCTCTTCTTATCACTCAGCGAACCCATCTCCCATGCCCGAGTCAGACAGGGAGTCTGTGATCGAAGCTTTTCTGAAACCAGGTCAGCAACCATCCACTGACCAGAGCACAAACCCCTTCCGTCGCCTCGGATTCACCCCGAGCAGAAAATTGGGCAAAAACGCCTCGAATCCGCCTTCTTTGCTCTCAGCTCAGCCACCTGACAGAACGAATAGCCTGCAGGCGGGGGACAGGAAAGAATCCAGAATATCCGCGAACGGCATTACTGCCAGCCAGGTGGGTGCGATGACTTTAAATTTTGAGCGGAGGGTTTGAATCATATTTCAGATAGGCATCGCTTTTTAGACCACTATAAAGCACTTGACGACAGTGCAGGCATTAGGTTTCGGCGTAAGACAGTTTCCGCCCGGACTCCATCCCGTAAACCCCCACGGTCCTTACATCCCGTTCGAATTTATTGGCGGACATTACTATTCAAGTGTTTTATTTTATCGATGTGTTGCACCTACGTACGGTCCTTGCTTACCAATAAGTATACCCGGCTTTCATGCGTGAGAACGCTGTCCCATTTTGGCTTGGGAATGACCAAATTCAGCATTTTGCCCCCGCTTCGGCGGCCCCCGATGACATCATGAAGACCTTTGGCACGTGTGAGGCCTTCACCGTCTCACCGTCCCCTCACCATGTCACCGGCACAAGTACTTATATTATCCATGGCTTTCTCCCTTCTTCTCACACTTCTCTTCTATATAACCCAACTCCTGGGCTACAAGTTCCATGTTCGCCACTTGCATATTCTTTCAGCGGGGGGCTTTTCCATCAAGTCTCCAACACGCTCCATCACTATTGATAACGTTAAAATTAATTTCCACATTCCTCGCCCAATTTCCCCGTACTGGATTACGCTAGACGCCAAGAAGTACGAATACACCGACGACAAATGCCGGGTTTCTCTAGAACAACTACAAGCCAAAATATGGTTCTTTCCTGTGTTCTTTCGGTGCACTGCTGGGCCTTGGATCACAGTCCATATGGACGGGTTTAGAGTGCAAGTGTACACCTCCAGGAAATTTCCCTCGTGGACCGCCCAACTCCGGGACAACGTTATCTATACGTTCTTGAACGGAGAAACTCTTCGCCTCCACGACATCAACACTAAAATTGACCTCAGTTCCCTCAACCCACCGGAACCGAGTATCCCCGGAGAAACCGAAGAAATACCTATCAATAACGAGAAGGGACGGGATAAAGAAGTCGCGATACGATTATCTGCCTCTCAGTGGCATATCCTCAATCCGCGGCGTCGAATTTACACCTTTGGAGACCTTGAAGTAGACTACAGCAGGAATTGGACGGAAGGCCGTGGATCGTTGTTCATCATCGCTAAACACTCCCAGTGGAACAAGCTTCCTTCGATTCTGTCCATGGATCGCTACTGCCAGCTTCCCATTCCCCGGTAAGCGATTTGGCTAAACTTAGTGCAGCTTGGCTAATGGGCACACAGACAAGGCCTTCGCGGCGTTTGGCACTTCCCCGCAAGGATATACAAACTATTCAGTGATCCAATGTTGGCCTTGAATGTCGAAGTCTCGGAATGCCAGGTAACGTTCTCCGACTTTCGAATCCGCGATACAGAGGCGTTCGAACAGGCAATTAGCAAGCTAGTGAAAGATTACCACACATACACGGCTCGTCACCCAGAAGTAGTGGACCGGATTCTCGCGGATTTCCTCTCTGGCGGACGTCGAGGTGGAAACGACGAGGTGGACGGTGTAGATAATGGATTAAAACAAAACGAGTATACTGCTGGTCCAAACAGGGCAGACTAGAGGAATAGAAAAAGGATATAGGAAGGTGATGGGTATATTAGCAGTCCTCTTCGTAAATCGTTGGATTCGACGCATCGTTCTAGATTCTCGAGGCGAGAATGAACTTTGTGCTTTCCGGCTTTCGCGCAGCTGTGGATTGTCCAATATCTAGACAGCCAGATAAAGAAAAAACACTGAGACTCACTCAAGTCGCCAACGATCGTGTCGTGGGTATTGAATATCTCTCCGCCCTCCACTGAAACGAATGGCTTATCGTCAAGCCTCAGCCACGCGAAATTGTGTCTCTTTGACAATGCGAGCTCGGCCAGCAGACAGATGCCAACAGCGACCATTATCCATCGGAAAGTGCGGAGCCATTCAGCATTATTGCTCTGGCTAAAAATAAGAGCTGCGAGGTCGTAAATCAGGCATATGCCGAGGGTGGGGTCTGGTCCTGATGCGATTGTCTGTAGAATCGAGACGAGGGAAACGAGTGCGTTAGTATCGCAACAAACCTAAAGTTAAGAAGATGGAAACTGACCATGAGTAAGAAGATCACGCCGGTGTTGACAAGCTCCGCTGGAGAAGGATGGATCATCTTCTGTTGAGCAGATGAGCGGTCAGAACTTGATTGAAACGAACAATTAGGCGTACATCGAGCATAGCCCAATCCTTCCACAGAAAGAGCATGCTGAGGCCAGCATTGACTTTCAAAACCAGATGCGTCAGGTAGTTGCTACGCATGATGGGCGTTTCGTCTTCAGAACTGAGGATCATGAACACGGGATAGAATTGTGCCAGAAGACCGCCGGTGAGGAAGAGCTGGGACAGGAGACAGTAATCATACAGCCACGCAGTAGTCCAAGCAGCTGGTGAATTTAATGTGAGAACCATTCGAAAGGCGGGAAAGTACGAACTCACCCAGAAGAAAGTTGCCGGTAGCGTAATAAGGTAAACATTGTGCATGGATCGAGGTGGCAATGGTATGGCGAATGACGGCCTTGAGGTCCTGCTGATACCAACCAGACGCGCCAGCAGGCATCATTTTCTCCTCAGTTCCCATCAGACAAGGGAACTGCTCTTCTACTTCGAGAGACAGGAGGGGAATACGACCAAGTACCAGTTGTCTGAGCCAGGCAACGTTTAAGAGTGCTGATGCCGAGAAATAAGCAACGACGAAGTAGATATTCGGAGAATAAGCCCTTGGGATTTTCGGAGTCGGTAGAGACAGGATATAAGCCTGTGAGCATACGTATGTCGTGAAGCTGCCGACAGAGAGGAAACGAGTGAGCAACAGGATTCGATAGGACGGTACGAGAGCCATGGAGTCCTTGAATGAAGAAGTTCTGAACGCGCTTGAAGAGACGAAAATGCCAGCGGATGGTGAATAATGAAAGTATCTCTTCAGGTATTTAACATCTTTGAGCGTATAGATTCAATAGGAGGACCCATGATTGAGACCAAAACCGTCTGGTTCGTGCGATCCCGACTACTACGAAAACATTGTCTCTAGACGGGGTTGGAATTTTGTCGGCAAGCGTGGCTGCATTCGGCAAGTCGAAAAAGTGTTCTGGTGCGTCTTCATCGATTCATCTCCGAAGAGGGAAAGGGAGAGAAATGCCTCCTCCAGGAGCGTGATGGAGGTCAGAAAGAAAGTTGGATCCATTACGTAAGGTCTCCACTTTCTCTCGTGCACAAATCTGTCTAGGTGCGCCTCGTATCCGAGTTGAGCAATGAATCTGCACTGACATCGGCTCTCAATGCAGGGAGGGAGGGGGACGCGTAGAACCTGGTTTACCGCGGCCCTCATATCATGCCAGAACATGCCCTACCGACCACGCAGGCCACGACATCTCGTCTGGTCGATGTCTCCCCGCTAACGGATGTGATCGCGTCTTCCTCAAAGGTTCCGGTCGAGCAGCTGCTTAAACCCAACTTACAAGAGTACCTCTCGAACTTAACTACCTATGGCCTGCAAGATCTCCTGGCCGAACCTACAACACTGCAAACTCAGTCGCATCACCTCACCTCCAGCTTAACCTCCCTCACCCATACATCATATCCGACCTTCCTTTCACTACATCGAACTACCAATGCCCTGACGACCTCTCTGACCTCCCTATCATCCTCTCTTGATGCACTTTTAAACTCGAGCCTACCAGCACTGGAAGATTGCGCTGCTGGGTGGAAGGAGCGGACAGAAACTGTGCTGAAGGACCGAAGCAAGGCGCGAGTTGTGCTGGAACAACACGAGAAGATTAGAGACCTATTGGAGATCCCCCTCCTGATCGATACGTGTGTGCGGAACGGCTACTTCACGGAGGCACTCTCGTTGGTCTCGCACGCGAAGGCGCTTGCTGCGAATGCATCAGTCTCGAATCAACCACCTCCACTCCTACTGTCATCTGTTCTCTCCGATATTCACCGCTCGATCATGCAGATGCTATTGTCCTTGTTGACGACCCTTTACGAGCCGAACCGCAAACTCCCAGCCTTATACAAAGCGGTCAGCTTTCTGCGCAAGATGGACGTCTTCGGGCCCTCATCTCCATTCGCCTCAGCACCGTCCCACTTGAAGGCAGCAGGCGAGAAAACCTCGGAATTCCTTGGGGATAACATTTCCAGCGAAGAGCAAATCGCGTTAGCGTTCCTCGTTGGCCGAGAGTCATGTCTAAAGTCGATCCTGGAGCCCTGCCGGAGCGATGTCTCTCGAATCACACAACACGGAGAGTTGGATGAACGAGAAAAAGAAGATCTGGCGCGGTATTTGAAAAAATACGTCGACTTATGGAGAGAAGGCGTGTATGATGTCATTACGCAGTACACCACCATATTTCTCGAGAAGACGTCGCCAGCGGCAGTCGCCTATCAGTCATCCACTGCGAAGTCAAATGGCGTTGTTCCGCCCTCTGAATCCTCGACTGCAAAACAAGAATGGCTACGATTGCACAACCTCATCACCACATATGCATCCCGAGCACTGACAGCTCATCTACTACCTGTTCTTTCGCCCAGTCTTCCCCGATTGTCAATATCCTTACTCCCATCTCTCCTCACCCAGTTGACTTACTGCTCAACTGCGTTTGCGCGGGTAGGACTTGATTTCAGAGGGCTGCTATCCACGCTTTTCTCTCGTGCAGTCGCAGAGGCAATCAGTCAGGACATGAAGAAGGCGCGCGACAAGTTTGTGTCCAGGTTCCAGATCCCAACAAGCTCAATAGGCAGGAGCGTCAACGGTATCGTGAAGCCGAAATGGGAAAGGCCTTCAAAGTGGCTCGTCAGCACAACAACCGACCTCCCACCCGTACCGGTGACCCCCGCAACGCCTGCTTCTGCATCGACTTTCCTCACGCAAGGCCCTCCTCATATCCCACCACAAATTCTCGCCTCGTATCCACCTCTTGCCGAATTCACGAATGCGCTATTGAGTGTTTTGAATGGCCTCCGTCTCCTAGCACCGACAAGCATTCTACCGACTCTAGCGCGGGTACTGGACGACGAGATCTTGGCGAAGGGCGGAGAAGCTCTTTTCGCGTATATCAAGGCCTACCGAAGCGATTCACACCTCGCGACGGGAACCAACGCGGACGAAGACGACGACGAAAATGAAAGACAGGAGAGCATCGTCATGGCTTTCGGCCAGATCTATTTCGCAATCCTCGTGCCTTTCATACGGAGAGCCCTTGTCGAAGGCGTATATGGTGTCAAGCTGGATCCAACCTTCGAAGACGGAGGGTCGGCCTTGCCTACCGTCGTGATGGATTGGGAAGACTATTATCTGGAGCACGATGAGGAAGACGAGAGTGATAACGAGGGTAGCGAGGAGGAATCATAATAAAACTTCGTTTTCTTGGGGGCGAAGTGAGCTGTGAGCGTTATCTCATCTCGCAAGGGCTTCATCAACGTAAGTCAGCCGTAAGTCGTGCTCCAAAGAAAGACTTGATGGCGGACCCTAAACCCCGATTCCTTGAATGCCGATGATTTCATTTTGTGGACTACGTACTGTATTACATTCAAGGTTATAACCGCCATCGGCTACGGAGCACGTTTCTTTGAGAACCGAGCAGAGGACGAGATGCAGAGAGGGATCGAGAGGCGGGCAAGCCAAAAAAGGCCGTTGGAAAGGCTCGCTTTCAAGAACGCCGGTAAGAGAGGACAAATTGTCAGCTGCAAGAAGACATTGAGCCTACTTTAAAAGTAAACAGTATCGCCACCTTATTGCACTAGATTACGACGTAATCGCGGGTTGAGGGTGTAATCGCACACAGAGCAGTCGTAGGTGGTTGATTACTTGCTCAACAGTCTCAAAGCGTTGAATGGATGCGTCCGTCAGAACGAGAAGACACAGGAAGACACGGATGTTGACAACAGAAGTGAGCAAATAGTGAGTGCTGAAGGCTTGTAAAGTGTAATCGCCAGGAATTCGGATTCGATGTCTTGAAGAGCAGTCGTTTCCGGCGCCTTCGACCCCCTCGGAGCTATTGGCACGGGGGAAGGCTGCACATGGAAGGCAAGGTCACCGCCAATGGTTGCTCACAGTGTCAGGCTCTATATTTTCCCAACCCGTTCAAGAAAGAAATGTCAATGCGTATATGGGTAGGAAGGCGTCACTCACAGACAGTTCTATGTTAAGAACTGGGGCTCGACTTTCAGCTGAAAACGTCCGAAGGGGAAGGTGGTGTTAATTTACCGTCTTCGGTGGTCTGACAAGATTATCTGGGGCTGGATTGAATCATGTTCGTATGTATATGTCGCTTGTCGCAAACGCCTCTAGCCTCCTGTACGGGTGTCGTCAGGATGGGGAATAGATAGCAGAGCAATGTGTTGAGTTACTGGCTCGTGATGAGCAGAGGGGTCATAAGATGAGTCGAAGATAATAAGACTGATATGAGCCTGAGACAGCTGGGCCTTCCGGTATTTTTGCAGAGAAACGAAGCGAAGGGGTGGAATGGAGCTCGGGAGATGTGAACCACGCTCATATATTGCAATGATAGTAGGCGAAGGCTGCATTTTCTGGTCGTGTGGAGTCCAGTTTCAATGGGTACCGAGGCCGGTCGCTTGGGAGAAGACAATAAGACTTTTGAGTTCTGGGAACATAGCAGGTAGCCGGTAAGGCGATTGTCGGACCGTAAGCTTTCGTAAGTGAAGGTGTTCGGAAACACGCCTGAGCCCGGCGAAGGTCGACGAGCGAAGGTAAGCCAACTTGAGGATAAGGCGTGCCCGTACATAGAGGCCTTCTAATGCCGCACCGCGACACTAGGGCCTTGGGACTGTCATGTTCATATTTTGTGCGACAAAACAGCTGCCACGTACCACCGCGTTAGGGATTTTCCGAGAGCGAATGTTGATGGGAAAGACTGCGCACCGAACGGAGCAGTGGTGGTTGCTGCTGGGCAGTGTTTCATCCGGGCGGAGTCCGTTGCTTTCGAAAGGGTCGGCGCTAAATTATTTAGTCTGGGAAAGTCAAGGAATTTAGGAAGTCGGATGGCCGCACCGAACCACACGAACCATCCCTTATTGGCGGCCATTAGCCCACGGCTGCGACCCTGAGTGTCGGGACGTCGGGCGGAACCCAAAATTGGCGAACTTACCATTTGAACATATGCCATGGTCGGTGAGCCTAGACGGAAATTACATGTACGTACTTGTCTGGAAAATGACCGTGTCAAAGCCTGGTCAAAGCATGTCATAACGTCTCTGTTGATTTCATAGCTGAGAATATTCTCGACAGGTGGAATCAACGTGTTTAAAACACGAAAATATGGGTCTGAAGGACAGGAGGAGGGGATGATCGTCTCCTAGGGTCGTGATCCACCCCTGAGCAACCAATTTTCTCGTCCTCGTGCAATGACGTAGGGGACGGCTTGTTGTTTATTGGGAAATTATATCCTGAAATATCGGTGTCACAGATATATGGGGCTGGGACGTGCATTAAACACATACCTTTACTTGACTCAGAGAACAATGGCAGTGCGACGCTCGCCTTGGAAAAGGTGCAGTGTACTTGTCTGATTGGGCTCTGGCAGGATATGAAACGTACGGGGGACATCACAAATGCGACGCTAAGCTCGACGATGCAGAGAGTGAAATTCTAGGCCGCCGGAGGAAGGAGTCAGAGGCGCAGCGAATGTGAACTGATGACACATATTTACACTAGGATGCGGTCGATTGATCCTCAAAGGTGAAGAAGTAGGGCTAGGTTAGTCTATCCGCGCCAGCGTCGCGGCAGAATTGTTTGGGTGATGCATTTGAGGATGCGCGGCGAGGGAAGGGCAGGTGTGCGAGCTTCCAGGAAATATAACCAGATAGAGAAGACATGCTGGTGACACAAGGCAGTCGCGCGGGCCGCGTTTACGATAGAAGTCTACCGAGCAGGACCGAGGAGGAAGTCATTGCGGGTGTTGGTGTTCTGTGATATGGTTTCGGACTGGAGTCAGATTCGAACAAGCTCGACGCGCCAAGGCTGGGTGACATGGAAGGAGGCGTGATAATGCCGTCGGGGCATTGCCGTGGGTGTGGGTGGTTAGATGTCGAGAAGCGGATCGAGAGTGAAAACAAAAGAGCGACGTAAGGTCCGAGTCAACGGCGCGGAGAATGGAGGCCCATATTGCAGAGTTCCCACGCGCACAGCGAAGGGCGTGTCTGCGCTTCGTATATAACCACCACCGCCGGGTGCTGGCCACCCGCCGTCTCCCTTCCCCTTCGTGCGCTCCCGGCGGGTCTTTCGGAATGCCTCTCTTCGACTTCATGTCCACCCTATTTGCGACGCGAGCATGGCCTCTGTCCCACCCCGGACACACGACCCCAACGACTGCAGCCATCTCGACACCCGCAGTGCCAGCCATGCCCCTCGAGCTCGTATTGACAGTCATCGAGACAGCGTGCGCAGATGCAGACTCGGATGAGGAACGCAACCGCCTCCTCTCCACCTGTTCCCTCGTCTGCAAGGCGTGGTCCACCGCCTCCCAGCGTCTGCTCTTCTCCTCCATCACACTCCGCAGCCAGTCCTCCTTCCAGTTGTTCATGAACGCGGCCGATCGCACAACAGACCACGGTAGGGCCCTGGGAGATGCCGTCAAGCGTATGCGCGTCGTGTTGGACCACAACCAGCCGTTCAGTCTCCACCATCACTCCTTCGCCTTGGCTGTCACCGTTTGTCCGAACATCCAGGAGCTCGACATCGCCCTCTACGGCTGTGCCGAACCCGGCAACGATGTCGTCGGTGTACCCGACGTGTCGCGTCTCAGACGATCGGCTCCTTCATTCGACGAGCAGACCATCTCCCTCCTCAAGTCCGGCCCAAGCATCAAAACGCTTCATTTCAGCAACTGGTCCGAGAACCAGCAATCGATATTCCAATTGCTCGACATCTGGCCGTCTCTCCAGACCCTGTCCATTGGAGGCACCGCTCCCCAACACCTCCAGGATTCCCCTCCCCCTTTCCCATGCGCCTTAGAAGCGGTGCGCTTCAACTTTCAATCCACCCCTTCTGCCGATTTCATGAAATGGCTGCTCCACAACTCCGCCGGGTCCCTTCGCTCTCTGCATTTCGACAGGGACCCATGCATCGACGTCTTCGAATACCTCGTCAACTCGTTCGGCTCGCAGCTGGAGTCCATGTCGTTCCCCGGCTTTGCTTCGCTGGAGTACGCGTCGTTGATCCCTAGGTGCACCCGGTTGCGTGAGTTGCGGACAGAAACCCCTTCCTGCCCCTCTGCTTTCTACAAGCACCTTCCCGGCAACTTGGACCGTCTGGTGTTCGGTTTGGATCATGAGACCTCCCTCAACTCGATCATCGACTTTGTCAAGACTCATGACACGCTCAAGAACGTCGAGGTCTTGCTTTGGGAAGGCGGTCTGAATCATTCCCTCCTCCCGCCTCTCAAGATGGCATGCGCGCTTCAGGGCACCGAGTTGACGATTTCGCATGACCTGCAGCGATTTCGGGCCACGACTATGATGGTGAGTTTACTTCCGTTGATCTGATCGAAAACGACACTAATGTCCCGTTTAGTAAATCATTACCATATCAGCATTCTCGACGTTCTTACGACTTTCCCCTTTCATTCATGAAACAACGACACATTGCATTTTTCACCATCATTGTTGTACCCCCCATATCACATTCATCCGCATCCTCATCCCAATACTACGATCAGCATAGTGCCCGCATCATCCTATTATCCACGTTTTATTCATATACGATTACACGCACAGTTTCTATTGCCCATCATCCTACAGTATCTTTAGAGTTCGTAATTATTCTCCGTCATTTGCATGATCTACTACAAATATCGTACATTTCATTTCGCCCCTTCATCCATTCCCCGAGCTCCTTAATGCTCGGGTCATTCGTAGTTACAGTAGGTACTGAGTCATTACTGCACGCGTGTTTCCGACTATTCTGCTATGTACACTGGGCTGAATTTGATGAAAACACGTTGTCGACTCTCAAGATTTCATGGCTGAAAGCGTTTCAATGAGCCGAATGAGAGTCACTCTGGTGTCTGGACGGCCACTCGTGACAAACATGTTCAAACAAATATCTGTGGGTCCTGCACGGCCTTGTATAGCTCAGTACCTTCCCGATATCAGCGTCAATCCTGTGAGAGGCCTCCTTGTGAAAGGTTCTCTTCACCACTACCACTACCATGTCTTCTTCACTGTCATCTGTTGTTTCTGGCCTCGTTCGTGCGCAAATGGGGACCTCAGTTTCATCTCAGGTCACAGACGACGACCTTGACCGTCACGTCGCGGAACTCATTCTTCGAGAGGCCAAGAAGAAGGCGGAGAAATATGGGCAACAAGGGATTAGGGCCTATATATCCAGTAATCTGTACGTTCTCTATTCATGTCCCCCATTTTCGGTTCTTTGATCCATGAATTGTACCATGTAGGTCGGACAGCAATGCCCCCAGGACGAACAAGCGGTTCCTCACCTCCATTATCAAGAGCACTGACGAGCATAACAAGACGCTGCTTAGGGCCCAAGCGCTCGCGGCACAAGAAGTGAAACAAGAGCGCGAAGAGCAGGAGAGGAGACAAAGGAGGGCACGGGCCGAAGAGGCTGCTGAGGCAGAACGGCTACGCAGGTCTGGGAAGAGCGGTAAACGGAAGAGAACGAGCGACGAGGAGGGCTGGGACCGCTGGGATGGAAGGAGGGCTGAGAGGAGGAAGGTTCATCGGAATTGGGAGTCATGGGATGGGCATGATGACGATGAAGGCTCCGACCGCGACACGTCTAGGAGACGAAGGCGGGGCTACTCTTGCTCGAGGTCGCACAGCAGGGATAGGGATAGCCGGCGGCACAGGTCGTCGCACTCTCATTCACGGCCCAAACGGGACGAAGAGGACGACGAGTCGTCTTCCAAACGCCGCAGACGCGGGCGGAGCCGCAGCCGTAGTGCCTCGCCACGCAGAAAACGCTCGCGAAACGGCAGTCGAGACCGGCACGAACACGACGCACGGCGCAGGAAACGGTGGGGAGATCGCGATGCTTCCGACAGGCACTCTCGCTCGCGGCCGTCACGTTCGCGCTCGCCTTGTCGGTCAACCTCACCTCCATCTGATACGGAGCGCTCTAAATCCAAACGCAAGAGCTCAAAGTCGCCGAAATATGCCCTGGACGACCTCCGTGAAGAAGAGATGTCGTGTCGATCACGTCGAGACACGCCTGACACTGCTCGAAAATCGAATTCGAAACAGGAAACACCGGAGGTCGAAACGCGAGAGCGACCTGAGGGCTCTGCCAGTCCAAAGGGCTATACCACCAGTCCGCAACCACCGTCTCATCGATCGCTTTCAATTGGTTCGAAAGTTACCAACGACAGTAAACCGCAAGACCCAGGACCTTCCACCTCCAGACGAGCTTCTACACCTCTCTCCGAGTCTCGTTCACCAAGTCCTGGACCACAGCTCCCTACCCAGCTTCCATCGAAGATGGACCGTTATTTCGAAGAGTCGTACGATCCAAAACTAGATGTTGCGCCTCTCGCGCCACCGAAAGTGCCCACCACTGGGCTTATAGATAACGCCGAATTTGAAGGGTGGGACGCCATGCTCGAACTCATCCGCATCCGACGGGAGGAAAAGGCGGAAAAGAAGAGACTAGAAAGGTTGGGTCTTTTGCCGAAGGAGAAGAGCAAAACGAAGAAGAAAGGAGTTGTTGAAAGCTCCAGCGCCGCTGTGGCGGATAGATGGAGCGGAGAAGGCGTCAGTGTCATGGATATCGCATATCAGAAGAGGGGAACGGTTCGAGAATGGGACATGGGGAAGGAGGGTTTTTGATTGCTTTGAGTTGATTTTAAGCTACTTAACTGTTCTTTGTTACTAAGTTAAACGACTATCTTGTATTTTTATGTTACATATAGGAGACCGACAGAATACATGTGCTATGCAGGAGTTCTAAGCCCGAAGAGGCCTTTTCAGAAGAGAGAGAAGGAAGGAGGGTCGTCCGCAGGTTGACGATCTGCGACAGAAAAGTCTCCAGCAATGTAGCTAACACAAAATAAAGGGCCACTGGATTCAAGGTCAAGATGGGTGGGATGTTTGCAGTAGTCTGTATTGAGCACCGACGAAGTGATGCTATGGCTAAGGAGACGGTTCGGTCAGTTGCAAGTGGTAAGAAATCAACCTCTCAACAAACCTGGTCCTGATATGTTCCAAGGCTTTGCGAAGAGTCGAGGGCGACTTCTCTTGCGGGGTGTCTCGGCAATGCATACACTGCCATACTGCGTCCCATTGGTTTCGATAATCCGCCTCCGCTGCCTTGAGATCGTCGACCAACTGTATGCCCTCGATTTTCATGAAATATTTCCGCAAATCCTTAGCAGAATATCCACCATGACTATCTTTGTAGTGCTTGACCTGCGATGGGTTGAGTTCGGAAACGAAAGGAGACATTTAAACTTACAGCTTGTCTCCATTTCATGAGGGGCATGTCGGTCATGTCTCGTTCATAGCTATCATCTTGATAGGGTTCACTTTCGTCAGCATCCTTCGAACATCGAAGGCATGCAAATCTGAGATTCAATTCATCCATGTCGTGCGGAGTTGCTGTCGCAGGATCCAGTTCCGCCAGCTGGAGAATTTCCGCCACGATATTGCCGGCCTGCACGTCCAGGGAGAGTCTGGAACTCGACCAAGAGCACCTCTTGCTCAATCCACCCTTGAGACTCAGTGAAGGATCCAGCGTCTCATAAAATTCCCAGCCTATCCAATCCACAACAGATTCGTCGCGAGTAAGACAGGCGTGACTGATGACCTGGGGATAGAAGAATATCTGGCTGTTGGACACTTCGTCCGAATCATCGGAGTCGTACCAAGGTTCAAAGATGGCGTCGTAGTACCTCCTCCGAATGGTGCAGATATTGCAAGTGAACGCTGCGGTTGCAAGCTTGAGTTTTCCTAGAACTTGTGCATTCGTCATCCCGTCGTAGGGGTTGGGTTTCCACTCGACTCTGCTGCATAGCTCGTTATCTTCATCAACCCAAGAGACTACCTCGCGAGTACGCGGGACACTCTTTTTGAGTAGAGCAGCGAGGGACTCATCAGCCTTCTCTCGCCACGCATGGATGAGGTCAGGTAAGAGAGGGAGAATGGCAGCGAAACTGTCCAAATTGACTTCAACCTCCACAGGTCGACGGCATAGTTCTTGAACGGGCTCAAAGTTGCAGAAGTCGACCCCGTCAGGAATAATGTCGGCCACATTGACGCTGCGGTTCCTATACAGACGCAAGAATTGGACAGCGAATCCTTTGCGCTTCAAAACAAGAGCTTCAAATTCTCGTTGGAGGCGCTTGACGCGCATTTGCTTCATGTACTCCACAAGCTCGTTTTTTATGTTGGTCCAAACTAAAGAAATAACAACTAGTTAACCGACGAGTCGAGCGCACAAGGAGGGCTTACTTCTTTCAGTCAGGCGCTGAGGCCGATCCACGAGCTTATGAGTAACAAAGCTATCAGGATATTTAATATTCGCGATTTCGTGCCCCCAGCCCAACTCTTCGAGCTTCTTCCTGATACTAGAACACTAAGCGGGTCAAAAAAAAAACGCTGTTCCTTGGATTGGGATGACTTACGCAGCCCTCCTTTCTTCTCTCAATTGGCGCAGTTCAGTGTCTCGGTCTTCAACTTGATTTTTCATCCATGCTTCACAAAGACTTGCGTGCTAGAGGAACTCTTTGGTCAATGAAATAGGGTCAATGGCATACATGTCTCTCCAACCTGACATATCTCTTCAACAAGAGCTTTCCTTTGGTCGATGTATGAAGCGCGTTCTTCGTCCGTTTGAAGTACAACTTTATATTGATGTTCAAGCTCGTCGTAGTCCGAAAGGCAATAAAGTCTGACACCTCTTTCTATGGAATCTCGATAGGTCACACACCTGGGCTGAAGAAAAAAAGGGAGACTCACTGTCGGGGCGGTTAACAATCAAGGACATGAGGGGAAGCCTCTGAAAGCGATCCTCCAAGGTTTCGGGTTCTTCCTGACCGTCGAACAGGAAGTAGGAGGCGTACAGCCGATCCCGAAGATTGCCCAATCTGCGAAGAAGAAAAGGTAAGACTCTGAGTCACTAACAAGGTAATCCTGTGGAGGGCACTCACACCGTCTTTGAGCAGCTCTTGCAGACCCGCGCGCGAAACCGCCATTCGATATTGCGTGTGGTGGCGAGACAGTACTGAACAGAAATAAGGAATCGGTAGGTAAAAAGCCAAACTTTCCTACCGTGCATTGGGGAGAGAAAACAAGGTTTGTCCATGCTGGCTCAGTCATCCCTGGGGGACATGGAGGCAAGCCAGGCACTTCTCGAAGAGAGGCTTTCCAGACTGAGATGGAAGACTTGCTCATGAGGAGACGCCTAAAGTCTTTCGTAGTGCGTGCTAATCTTAAAAGATCGTAGGGCTTCAGGTGCCCCAAAATCTAGACAGGAAAGGTTTAAATGTGGCTGGCGTTGTCCCAGCCCATCCACCGTACCTCAAAAAGAATGTCCAGAGGCATGCTAAGGAGACTGTTGAGCTTTCCTTTTCTCTTCCTGGTTGGCCGGAACTCCTTGGTAGGGGCCTCAACGGTCTGCTCCTGCGTCACAGTTTGTTCGGAGGCGTCGGTGGATGAGACTTTACGCCGTTTTCGAGTGCTACGGCGTGCCCCACTGGTGTTGAACTCCGTCTCCATTTTCAGTTGGCCCTGGGTTTCCGATGAAAGAAGAGCTGTTTGGAGTTTGACGAGCGAAGGTGTGTCAACTGGATCGAAGACGGAGGTTGGAAGCCACTACTAGTAATTGTAGCTCGTGAGTTTCAATTGCACGTGTGACGTGATGTCACGGAAATTTGAAGAATGAACGCGTTGCCCGCACTGCATGCTTCAAGAACCCTCGAAACTTAAATTTATAGACGGTGCTCATACAGCGAAGCTGACTCAATAAGAATTTCTGTCGACCGTGAAACTCGAAACTCGGTCCAGGATATCGAAATCAATTCAAATTGGCAAGACGCGCCTTGCACGTGGCGTGACTATCTGCCCTCTATGTCACTAGATCGCGAGGTTCTTGCAAGTCTTCCTCCGACTTCCAACGACTTCCAAGATGACCACTGCGGAGATCGCAGAATGCTTAGCGTCTACCCTCAATCCAGACACAAATACTCGAATTGCTGCAGAACTAAAGCTTGCGGAATGGTTTACACGTCCAGGCGCGTCGTTCTCACAAATCGCGTATTCGATCAGGAGTTGACATAATTCGCGTCTGTGCAGAAGCTGGCCTATCTCTTTCTCACTTGATGCTCTTGCAAGAGACCGAGATGCCCCTTAGGCAGATAAGTTTCCTATTGTTAATTCAGCGCCCTTGATCCTCACAGCAAAGCCTTTACTCTGCCAGCATTGCTCTCCGCAAGTATGTCCGAGAAAGATGGTCGCCCTACTTTTCCACCTTCAAAGGCTGCGCTCCACCAGTTGAAGTAACTCATTTCATTTTGTGAGTAAGAAGGTCGACACATCTCTCACTTCCAGATAAAAGCCCAAATTCGGGAAGCAGTATTCCATGGACTCTCTGATCCACTTAGAAAAATTCGAACTCTCTCAGTGAGCTTCCTTCTATACTTTCTGTTGATGTCAAAATTGCTGATACTCGTCGAGTTAGGCTCACACCCTCTCCTCCATAGCCAACTGTGATTGGCCAGATGAATATCCAGATCTACTTACCTCCCTTATCAGTCTGATATCTTCTGGATCGCCCAACTCTGTGCATGGCGCAATGCAGGTGTTTACGGAATTTATTAAGTCCGACTTGACGGAAGACCAGATTTTGCCTGTTCTTCGTGAACTTCTTCCTGTCCTTTTGCAAATACTTGGATCCGCTGAGGTATCCACCCCTCCCCTCAACCCCCGTGCTCGATTTTCCACTGATCAATTTAGTCACATTCAGCCCCTACTCGCGCCCGCGTCGTCTCTGTTTTTCGCCAATGTGTGACCGCATTGTTCATGGTCAAAGATCAGCATCCTCAAGCTGTGAAGGAAGCAACGGCCTCGGTTCTACCAGTCTGGTTAGAAGCCTTCAAAGTTTTGCTCAACATTGATCCTCTTCAAGATGTTGCCAATGCCTCCGGCTGGGACGGACTCACAGTTAGAATCCAGATTTTTAAGGTGGAATTTTTTTTACGACTTCATGCTCCTGGCTAACATGCATTGCAGACACTGGATACCCTCCACACGTCATTTCCCAGAGCTCTGGTCGACTACCTGAACGATTTCCTAGCGGCATCTATTAACCATTTGCGAGCATTGTACCCAACTTTCACGTCATATTATCTCAATGGGTCCGAATCGACTCCAAACACATCAGAAGATGAGCCGATTGAACTTCCACAGCTTGTATGCCCTATCATTGATCTGCTCGCTGCTTTCATTCGAAGTGGGAAGGCCCACAATTGGCTGAGCAATGAGAACATTTTCTCGTTGGTTTCATCCGTGTTTGCATATGTTCAAATGTCAGAGGAAGACGTATGTGCACTCCCTGCCATTCAATTGACTCTTCAACCTGATGATTCGCTCAGGCGGAGACTTGGGCAAATAATGCAAATGCCTTCGTTGCCCAGGAAGAGGACGAGACCCAAGCCTACAGCGTCAGAGTAGCTGGGTTTGATCTTCTCAGTGTAACTATTCTCTTGGAGGCGTTAAAGCCGATGGTTTACGCCCCTCCGATATCCTACAGTGCTTAATGGAACGCGCTCCGGCCCAAACAACTGCGTCTTTCCAATCGTCCATTACGCGAGTTATTGTGGCGTCCGAACAAGCTCGCAATGCAGGAGACCTTGAATGGTGAGTGCGCTGGTCATCGACGAGATGCTTTATTCATGTGTACTTTGTTTCCAGGTGGCGGCCCTTAGAGGCAGGCCTTGCAGCCATCGGATCCCAAGCAGAGTCTGTCCTTGATTGCATTGAGGACGAACAGGAGTCAGGCCGCCAGAAACCCATCGACATCGATTCTCTTCTTTCGAATGTGATACCCCCCATCTTGGGTGTATCGGGTTTGTTTATTTCTAATGTTATTCTCCCAATTTACTTATGCATCTAGCAGAAGCACCGTTCTTACAAGGAAGAGGATTCGTCTTTGCCAGTCAATATGCCAAAATGCTACCCCTTCAGTCTGCCGGTCATTACCTCAATGCTGCAGTCCAAATTTTAGAGTCAAGTGAGGCCAGCGTTCCGGTGAAGATTTCGGCGGTTAAGGCGATACACAAGTATGTTCTTGCTATTCAGTACACGAGCCGGCCCTCATTTGTTCTCTAGTTTTTGTCAAGACGGAGAGGACTCTGCTCTTATTCCATTTGCCCCTCGAATAACCCAAGACCTTGGCCCTTTGCTCCTCGTCGCTTCAGAGGATACCCTATCCCTGGTTTTAGAATCCTTGTCTGTTGTCCTTGAGGTAGATCAAGGGAAGTGGCTGACCCAGGAACTCGCTGGGTCTTTGGTTACTGCAATATTAGAAGTGTGGAATAAGAACAATAAAGGTTCGTTGCATCTCTGGTAATGTCCTACCACTAACAACAGTTTTCCCGTAAAGATCCGATCTTTATTTCGATCTTTACGGATATCCTCACCAATCTTGCATCATCACCGGCGAACGGCATCTACGAGACCGTGGTCAAGCAAGCCCTCCCTCCACTTAGTGCGGCTGTGTCCTCTGCCAAAAAGGAGGAATCATGGATAGCTAGTTCAGCAATCGACCTGATTAGTAGCTTGGTCTCAGGAGCCAAGGAAAACAATCTCGGAGAGGGCTTCTTCCAGTTGTTGGCACCCGGATTATTTTCATGTTTGGGCGGCGCAGAAGACCGGGATGTCTTGCAGGTGAATATACAACTGCATCGTTTCAGGGCGAGTATGAGCTAATCTTGATACGTACGCAGAACGGCATTTCTTGTCTTACCCTCATTATTCGCAAAGATTGCAACCAGATAGTGTCCTGGAACGACGGCAGTGGCAGAAGCGGCCTCGATTATGTCTTGTCTCTCATTGGACGTATGCTCGAGAGCCAGGACGAGTCGGGAGGTCTCCAAATAGGTGATCTGATCATCCACCTCTTGAGACGAACAGGTGATGCCGTACTTCCCGTTCTACCTCAGCTGTTGCAAGCGATGGTATCACGAATGACGACTGCAAAGACTGCGACCTTCCTCCAGGTGAGAACCATATCATTTCTAGAGGCGTTGTTCTGAACTCGCTTGGCCAGAGTTTGGTTATCCCGTTCGCCTTCCTGATCAATAACCAACGGGACACTGTCTTGGCCCTGTTGGAATCCTTGGATATCAACGGCCGGAATGGGCTAGATATTCTCATCCAAACGTGGTGCGAGAATGCAGAAACATTCCAAGGATTTTGGCCATCTCGTATCAGCACCTTAGCTCTAACCCAGCTTCTCGTGTCCGATCGTCCGAGCCTCCAAAATCTCACCGTCAAGGGAGACATCATCATCAAACCAGAAACTAAGAATGGTAAGTGCTATACTTCAGGCTTGAATGCAGGATGTTATTCATATCTGCAGTCATTATGACTCGCTCCAAAACGAAGAAGAGTATGCCAGCCACTATCCGACCTCTTGTGTTCTATGTGTTAACTCCTTGTCTTCCAGCTCCTCATGAATTCACTGCGATTTCTTTCCCTGTCAAAGCCCTCAAGATCATTCTGCGAGACGTTCAGTCTGGTGGAGATGCGGCCACTCTAACTGCCCAAGGAGAGGTATATGACGTAGAATCCGATGATGGAGTGGGTACAATGCAAATTTTCTTTGGTCGACACTGCTGACTGTTGAACCAGGATGAAGATTGGACAGAGGAGGAAAAACAAAATCAAGGGTTCAAAGCAGATGAGTTCGCATTCCTGTCGGACATGTTGGGCCCCAAGGGAATGGCCTTCGATAACGATGAAATTCTCGATGGCAATGACGACGAAGATTTGAAGAATGACCCCGTTTCTCAAATGGACTTGCAGGTTAGTAACGCCCTTATTATAATATATTTTGCTGATTTGTTGTCCAGGCGCACCTCCAGGCATTTTTACGTGATTGCGCCGCTCACAACACGAATAACTTCGCCCAGCTTGTGGACCAACTCTCTCCAGAAGAAACACTGGTTGTCCGTAGGATTGTCAGTGGGGACAGTTAGAAATGCGCAATCCTATTGGTTTGGAGACATACAATATGCCATGTAGAATTTTTCTATGCTACTCACTCAGTTTGACCCGATCGTACGCCTCGCAATCTGCCTGGCACTATGTCAACGGATAGAGTGCCTTGCTGCACTTCTGATGATCTTTAGTGGTCACGGATAGGGCGTGAGAACCTTTGATATAAACTTTGTCGGTTCGCGATCATCACAATTTGTAGAGCCATCCCCCTTCAAAGACGCTGCAGAAGCGTTGTCTTTCGGAGAAATATGGCACCTTCAAAAAAGACAGCCTCTTCATCCAAAACAAGATCCTCGACTTCATCGTCTGCAGTCTCACTCAAGAAAGTCAAAGGCGAAAACTTCTACCGCAATGCGAAACAAGTTGTTCGACTCAAGATGCTCAACGGCGGGAAGGCTGTACGTGACAAGGACGGGAAGATTATTCAGGCTGCGGCTTTTCAGAAGGGAGAAGACGAGACAAAGCCCGGACGGGTACAGCCTGATCGTAGATGGTTCGGTGCGTAACTTGCACCTGCACCTGCATCCCTTGCTAAATTATTATTCTTGACCTTTTTGGTCAGGAAATACCAGAGTTATCTCTCAAACGGCTTTAGATCATTTTAGAACAAGCCTTGGGGCCAAGAAGGACGATCCATATTCAGTCTTACTGAGGAGGAATAAACTGCCTATGGCACTCCTTGACGATGCTGCCAATCCAAATCTTCGCAAGGTTAATATGAAATTTTATTGTTCAGCATGGAGGCTTATTCCTCGGAGTTCAGCGAACTCATATCGTCGAAACCGAACCTTTCGCCGACACCTTTGGCCCTAAGGCCCAAAGAAAGAAACCAAGAATAGAAGCTGGGACCTTCGAGGAACTAAGCCAACTTGGTGCGGCAGCGGGAGACGAGGCAGACAATGCTGCCGCTTCATTAGGTCAAGCAGTCATTGGTAAGTACATTAGCCTCCATTTGTTGACAGTCTGTTCATGACAACACTTGCAAGAGCCTCTTGCCTCTTCAATTGTCGAGCCACAAACTCATGCCGACTACAATGAGCCCATTTATGCCAAAGGCACATCAAGACGAATATATGGCGAACTGTACAAGGTCATTGATTCTTCCGACGTCATTCTCCACATCCTCGATGCTCGCGACCCCCTTGGGACAATGTGCGAATCTGTACTCGAGTACATAAAAAAAGAGAAACCACACAAACAGGTAGTCTTGGTTGTTAACAAATGCGACCTAGTTCCGAACTGGGTCACGGTAAGTGTCTATGCTGTCATTCGTCTCTTCCTTTTTGAAACTCCTTTGTAGGCGCGATATATTCAGCACCTCACCCCTCGCTATCCCACTATTGCTTTCCATGCCTCTCCGAATCACTCCTTTGGCAAAGGCTCTCTTATTCAGTTGCTGCGGCAGTTTTCCCAATTGCATTCCGACAAGAAGCAAATATCCGTGGGATTTATGGGATACCCTAATGTCGGGAAAAGTAGCGTCATCAACACGCTGAAGAGCAACAAAGTTTGCCGTGTAGCCCCAGTACCTGGAGAGACGAAAGTAGGACATTCGTCATGAACTTATGCGATAGTCGATTTATTTTCTTCATCCAGGTCTGGCAATACATCACTCTCACCAAACGAATATACCTCATCGATTGCCCTGGAATTGTGCCCGCCTCAGCCCATGATTCACAAGCAGCTACCGTTCTGAAGGGCGTGGTCCGAGTAGAAGCTCTGGCAACCCCTTCAGAACATATACCTGTTCTCATGGAAAGGGTGAAACCCATCTACCTCTCTAGGACTTACGGGATAGATCTTCCGAACAAAGACGATCCCACGAAGAGCTGGGAACCGGAAAAATTCCTCGATGAACTTGCACGGATGAAAGGCCGACTATTGAAACATGGCGAACCAGATTTGGACTCCGTTGCCAAGATTATTTTGAGCGATTGGGTTCGGGGCCGTATTCCGTTCTTTGTGCCGCCACCCGAAAGATCAGAGGACCTGAATGAGGCCGAAGCTAAGCAGAGGAAGAAAAATGATCTGAAGGGGAAGCGCAAGGCGACATCTGAGGCTGGAGTTCCGGGAGTCAAGCAAAACCTGAAGACTCTTATCCAGAAGAACACCTTCCTGCCTGAGGATATCCAGAAGATGGACGAAGAACCCCAGGAAGACGCGGACGAAGATGTCCAGGACGATGCTTCTAGAAGCGAGACTGAAAACTCAGATCATATCGATGAAGGAGAAGACGAAGATGAGCTGAAGTGGACCGACGTCTTTGAAGGCATCAACTCCAACTCTGTTGATTCTGATGCTGCAAAGGAACCCAAGAGTGATGGTAAGTCGATCACCTCCAGTTAAAGGACCACTTCTGACTGATCTTCGGCCTATCCTGAAAAAAAAGAAAGCTCTGACGAGGAAACGTCAGACAAAAAGGAACCTCGGATGAAGACGAACAAGGTATGTTGTTCATGATCTGTTTCGTTATTTCAACCTCATAGTCGTCTTTCAATTACAGCGCAAAGCCGGCAATTTCTATTCGACCGCGAACGTGAAGAATAAGAGTCGGTCGAAAGCGGCCTTAATGAAATCGCTTCCTGTCGGGAAAAAGGGCAAGAAGAAGAGTGCCTGATGGGTTATTGTGAAATTTTGGCGTGTCATTGAGCAAGGTAAGAAGCTGCGCCGATTGCTATATCTGGTTCAGGAATTCACCAATCGATTGTGAAGTTGGCGTGTAAACTGCAGACGGGATGCCTTAATGTAGGGCGATCGTGTATGTATCTCTATGAATTCACATGGAGGGTTCGAGACTCGAAAGACCTCGGAGGGAACAGGGAAGGAGGGAAAGACCTGGAACGACGGACACAGTCGGGATTTGATCGGCCTCCGACCTTGCACCACTGACCGTGGGAATTTTGGAACGATACTAAGATCGATTCGAGATAACTTGGGTCCCTTGCCCATCTCCTTCACCATCTCATAGCCATGTCCATCACCAAAATCCACGCTCGCCAGGTACTTCCCTCGTATATGCGCCGTATTCGCCTTTTTACCATCCTCTTTCCTGTAGATCTTTGACTCGCGCGGCAACCCAACCGTGGAGGTCGACCTTCATACCGCCAAGGGTAGGCTATCTTGACTTTTCGAATAGATAATCGTTCTCACATATGAGTTAGGTCGCTTCCGCGCTGCCGTACCCTCTGGTGCCTCTACTGGGATTCATGAGGCTGTCGAACTTCGCGATGGTGACAAGAACGCGTATGTTGGCAAAGGTATTGTAAAATCCTCCTTATCTAGCGTTGGTCTGACTCGTTTACGCGTCTTAGGTGTCTCCAAGGCCGTTTCTAATGTCAACGATACTATCGCGCCTGAGCTCATCAAGTCTGGTCTCTCCGTTCTCAACCAAAAGGACATCGACGACTTCCTCATCAAGCTCGATGGGACCCCCAACAAGGGGAAACTCGGTGCCAACGCTATTCTTGGTGTCTCTATTGCCGTTGCAGAGGCTGCTGCGGCTGAGAAGGGTGTCCCCCTCTACCAACATCTCGCCGATCTTGCAGGCGTGAAACCTCCCTTCGTCCTCCCCACTCCGGCCTTCAATGTTATCAACGGTGGCTCCCACGCTGGAAACAAGCTGGCCTTCCAGGAATTCATGTTACTTCCTACTGGAGCTACCTCTTTCACCGAGGCCATGAAGATCGGAACGGAGACTTACCATACCTTGAAGAAGGTTATTAGTGCCAAATATGGAATCGATGGTGCGCTGCCCACTATTTGTTGCTTGGAGTTTATGACGACGTGTTCCTGCAGCTGTCAACGTTGGCGACGAGGGTGGTTTCGCGCCTAACGTCTCTGGTGCCGAAGAATCTCTGGAACTGCTTTCCGAAGCCATCAAAAAGGCTGGCTATGAGGGAAAGATCAAGATTGCCCTTGATGTTGCCTCCTCCGAGTTCTACAAGGAGGGTAAATACGACTTGGACTTCAAGAACCCCAACTCTGACCCAAGCAAGTGGATCACCGGCACTGAGCTTGCTGATCTTTACCTCAGCTATGTCAAAAAGTACCCTATTGTTTCTATTGAGGATCCTTTCGATCAGGACGACTGGGAAGCTTGGACCCACTTCACACAGCAGAGTGGTATTCAGATCGTTGGTGACGATTTGACGGTCACAAATCCCCTTCGTATCAAGACTGCCATCGAGAAGAAGGCATGCAACGGACTGCTTTTGAAGGTCAACCAGATTGGTACCATCTCGGAATCTATCCAGGCGTAAGTCATTGTATGAGAGTTCAGAGTGTTTCAATGGCTTATATGCGCAAAATTCAGTGCCCAGCTCGCTCAATCCGATGGCTGGGGTGTCATGATCTCCCACCGCAGCGGAGAGACCGAAAACACCATTATCGCCGACCTTGCTGTTGCCCTTGGTGTCGGTGAGATCAAGACCGGCGCTCCTGCCCGTAGCGAGCGTGTCGCCAAGTACAATGCTCTCCTCCGCATCGAGTACGTTGAAGGTAGATCTTGTTTACTAAGCTAACTTCGCATTAGGGAGGAACTCGCTGGAACTGGCGCAACCTATGCTGGTGAAGGAGGACTGTCTGCTGGCCACAACCCCCCTGCTTTGCTCAAGAAGTAAATGGACAATGACGGTCGCTTCAAAAATTGTACTGCTGTGTATACATACTGCTCTATCTCTAGACCTGCCGAAAAGCAAATTCAATTGTAAATGTACTATCTGTCTGTGAGGAAGCTGGGAGACGTAGGCTATTGCGCCAATATAGTTTGCACTGCACTCAAAAGAGCATCTACATCCGCGAGGATTCAATGCACGACGCGAACATGCCCCTTCGTCCTTATTCTAAAACTATCCTCTTATTCCTACACCATTTATCGACGAATTAAGGCGTCTCGCCTGTGTACTGTACCGTAAGTCGTGCAATACATATTTACTTACGAGTTCGAGAAGGTGACTCTGATCGAATTGGAATGAGGTGAAGAAGAGAAGAAGAAAGCATGCAGGAAGATAACTATGCCTATAAATATAAAAGCGATGCGTGGACTAGTTGGCGAGCAAAAAGAGAATTTGTGTTGAATGAATGAGAGTGTTCGAAGTTGCAGTTGATGGATGGTTGTATGCGAGCAGACAAGAGGAGACAGCATGAGACAGCAGTATGGAAGCCGCAAGGAGAAACGCAGGGAGTGATAATAGCAAATATTCACAACACGATGGGCTCCAATATGGGGTGGCGAGGAATGTAAATGGGCGATCTTGAAGCGTGACGTGGTCCTCAAGAACGATGGGAGGCGCGAAGACGAACTAGGGCTCTATAGCAGCGCGTTCCCGTCTTTGCCGGAGGCAACGAGCGCTTGCCAGTCCTGCCGCCATTTCACCATGTTCGCGCGAAGTTTTTTGTCACCGAGGGTGGCTTCGATCCAGGACATGAGGGCGTCTTCGTTCTCCGGAATGAAGAACGACGAGAGGAGCGATAGGACAGTCTCGAAGTTCGCTGAGGCGGACGTGATGTGGTCTATTTCGGACATGAGCGGCGTCAGCCATCGTATCCTGCAGATCCGAAGGAAAGAGGAAGGAAAGGCAAGAGAACATGTCCAACGCACCCCGATAGACCCACACAATCGCCACTGCCATCGCCACGAACAGATCATACCCCTCAAGCAGAAACACGTCCCAAAGCCGTAGCTGCGTCTGGAACGGCACCGAGTTGGCAAAGAGTGTGATGTACCACTTGGTCGCGTACGACGTGGTCGAGATCATGTGCCTGCGGAACGCGGCGTACACGGCGGGCATCGTCGTTTCCATGATGCGCTCCTGGACGTAGATCGCCTCGAGCATGCCGGGAAAACCTGGGTTGAAGACGTCATGCAGCTTGTAGGCGTCGTGTAGAATGACGAGGCATGCGTAGACGCGTTCGGGTTCCATGTAGCAGAGCAGGGTCGCGGCGATGGGGCCCATGCCTTGCACGTATCCGCAGCTGGAGCAGCGGAGAGAGAAAGAATGGAGGACGTGGAACAGGGATCGTTGTCTTCAGACGGTTGTTAGAAAATTTCGAAGAATGAAATGAGAAAAACTTACCCAGCACCGTATCTTGTTCTGAACATGATATGTCCGCTAATCGTCCTCGGGACATCCAAGTCAATTTGGATGTCATACGTCGAAGGTTTGTCCAGACAATCCCGGTACTGCGCTGCCAGGCTCTCATAGTCGCTCGCGCTAGCACCTGTGCGCCCAGATATCAGCATGTCCCAAGCCGCCCTTCGCCATCGGTCAGGTACCCCTTTGTACGTCCGTTCTCGAAGCTTGCTCTCCTTCGACGGTCGTAGACGCCAGCTCTCTACGTTGCCACCCTGTTGGGGTTTCTGGGGCACGAGCATGCGATTCCATTTAGATATCCGTGAGGTCTCCTTGGGAGGTACTGAAGCCGATGGTAGGGATTTCACAGGGGTAGCATTGGGAGAGGCAGAAGGTGGGCCGGCTGGTGCAATGGATAATTTCTTGAGTAGGGAGGCAGCGCTGAGTAGAACCAATCGGTCGTGCGAGGTAACAGAAAAGAACCCATATCTAGAAGGCCAACCGTTTGAACGGGGACTACAAGAGACAAAAATGAAAATGGGAGCACACCTATCGACATTGCGCAGAACCTGTAGCTCCTTGGCATCCAAATCCCGCTTCTTCTCAGTTCCATCAGCAATGGCAGAATCTGCCTCTAGTTGGCTTGCTCTACTGTTGCCTACTCTGGCTCGTGTCCGTTCGATGCCTTCTTCATATCCATCACCGCGAACTCCTGATGCTTCCAACTGCGCATATGTGTTCCGGACATGAAAAGCATCCAAGTCCTCGCCTTCGGAAGGAGCTAAAGATGCCTTGCTAGAAGGCGAGCTGACGTTACTTTGATGATGCCTCTGGCTCTGGTTGAGAGATGTCTTCGGTGTGAGAAGAACGGGGGAGGGCGATGGTTGCCGTGGAGGTGTAGGGGACGGTGTTGCATTGGCGGAAGGCGGTAATGGAGGCAAATCGCGCAGGGAACGATGGGGATTGTGTGAGCTACGGGAGGAGCGTTTGGAGTGTGGGGAACCGCTTCGAAAGTCTCTCGAGTTGCTGGGACCATGGGTGTACGATGAGGCTGAGAGATCGCTCGTGCGAAGGCCTGAGAGGCGGTGGTCTTCGAAGAGATCTGAGGGTGCGCGGAGTGATGAAGGAGTTACATAGCTTGAAGGAGGACGTGCGGAGGACGTTGTGGCAAGAGATTCACGCGGACTGTTGTTGTCCATGGGGGTGGTGGAAGGCTTGTCAGCCCTGGGAGGAGGAGCAGGGGGCGGTGCGTCTTCGTCTGAGTAGTATGCGAGACTGGTGCGGGCATAGCCGTTTGAGGCAAAGAAGGAAGAGGGGCGTTCTGGGGGGAGGTTGAGGGTGACTGTCGGAGGCAATGTGTCGTTGGAGCGAGTCCGCGCATGCGGGGTTGCCCAACTCGTCCTTGAGCTGTGCTCATCGCCATACATGGAGTATATGCTGAAAATGGCGTCCGACGAGTCTCTGACGGTGTCTCTGCCCTTGTGCGACCGCTGCTGGCTGGAGCTGGGGAGCGGCGGCGGGTGCTGGACCTCCGGGGGCGCGGGGATGTCGAAACGGAGAGGAGTTGGGGGGACGAGAACGAGAGTGGGGGCGTCCATATGTAAGGAAGGAAAGAGCGCGGAGCTGACACAAGTCCCAAATCACACTTGGCCCCCTTCGCAACAATCAACCTCCACCACCACCACAATCCTTCCTTTAAACTCACCGCCCATTGCGGACTGCCCCCACCCCTCAGCTGACCATTTCTTGTCCCACAGTGTTCCGCCTCTCCGTCTGTAGGCGCCCGTGCAAGTTATACCCGTATGTATATGTCTCCGTACTGCCATTGACCCACAATCGTCTTCAGGCTTCCTTTGCACTAGATAAAAGCAGTCCGCTTAGCAGCCCGAGCTCTCCGGGCCACCAAGATGTCCGCCATGGGCGTACCAATCTATCCTCCGTATGATGCTACTGGTTAACTTCGACGGATCTCTGCAACGCTACTGACCGAGATAGGTCCAATACAAGCACACTGGTGTTTCAATATATGCATGGCTATGGACGATGACAGGTGGCACCACTACTCCGACCCGAAGAAAGACACTGATGTCCGTTGACACACTCGGACTGGCAGTCCATCTTATCACCACCTTGCCGTCGAGGAAAAGGAGTTACATGTGGCTCTCCCGCCGACATATGTCAGTTTTTTTTCTGCCCATCCCACTTCATTTCCGAACATGCAGCTTGCTCTTCCAGGTCCATCTATAACAACATTAATTCGTATGTAATCTAAAGCGCTAGCAAAGTCTATATGATGCAAAATGATGATTCAACTCGTGCTCCCAACGAAATGACGATGGTATATCAGAGCAGGTCGAAGAGCTCGACCACGACCGTAGAAAGGCTGCAACTCCACTCTCGTCTCCTTGCGCTGGGGGCAAAGCGTACAGATGAGTCCCAAATGTATGTAAATGTCGCAGACAGCGTGCACCGTGGCGCCTGCGTGGGGCATCCGGACATGAAACCCTGACAGAAAAAAAAGTCTATCGTTTATGGTACCGTAAGAATCTTGAAGCAACTGTTGTTCCTCAATGTCAGTACGCAGGATCAGGTTCAAGAGGAAGAAAACTTACTCGTCGTGACAATGGCGTTGAAAACTACAAAGAATCGTATGTCAACGAGCGAACGACAGAGCGACGAAAATTAGAACTCACCAAAGAAAGCGAAAAGGATGAAAGTGTCTCTCCAGCGGTTGGAGAAGGAGATGTTCAATGGCACAAAGAATTGGTCGCCGACGGCGAATTGGCAGTAACGACAGGCAGCATTGTCGAGCGGGTTGTCGATGTACCCTCCGAAGACATCCACGAACGACTGTGCCCAGGCAGAGCACGTCTGTCCGACGGGAGGGGTGAACACAGCGAACTCGTCAGGTTTGCAGCGGATGACGAGACCACTAACGAGAGAAAAGCAACATGGTCAACAAAAATTATCGCTGGACGAAGGGAAAGTGATTGCACGTACTGTAACTCAGTTGACACCATAGCCGCGACCGTGCGTGTATACGGGTTGAGCTCGTACAGCCACGCACGCCAGAAGCTGTTCATCGTCGGGTACGGGATGGGGACACCGCAGAACGTCGCGAGCACCAGACCGATGAAAGGGTTAAAGAGGACCGCGACTTGGATGCTAGGCGAGAGCGCTGCGACCATCTGGCCCAAGGTCACTCCGAAGAGGAGCATGAAGATGATAATCAGGAGCTGGAAGCCGGTGCCGTTGAGACCTGCGCTGCCTTGGCCGAAGCCCATAGGATAGACCTGACAAATTATTAGCAAAGTACTCAAAAAAAGGAATGAGGACGTACCATGACGACCCAGTACAGAACACCGCAAAGTATGCTATATGGAATCTCTCCAATGAGCTGGCCGACGGCGAAGACATACGGCGAATAGATGCGGCTAGATGATTCTAATGGAGAATTTAGTTTGCCTGAATGCCCGAAACCAGGAATGAATGTACCTCTGATGAACGTTCCTAGAGTACGATGATTGGTCAATGGCAAGTCTGCAACACAACAAAGGACGAACTCCTGTTGAAGATAAATAGAGGCTCGATCTGCGACATGACGATCGCAGGAAGGACGATGACCCAGAACCTGTCAACGAAGATTAGGCGCGCCTACTCAGAAGTCAATCAAAGTATAATAAGTGGACCCACATCGCGAAGACCCTGAATTGGAGATCCCGAACACTGGTGCCCAGCTGTATGAACGACAAGGACACGAAGAACGAGATGAAGGTAGAGACGAAGAGTCGACTGAAGATGTAGTCTGGAGAGCGCCAGAGTGCGGTGTTGTTGCGTTGGACCACACACTTGAGCTGGTACCAGAAAGGAGTCGCATCTTCACCAAGATCAGAATACGGATAGTGTTGATAGAAACAATGTACTCACAAGTGCTCAGCGTCTTTCGATCCTCCTCAGGACGGGCCAATGCTTCCTTCTTAATCGTAGCGATCTCCTCCTTGACTTGCTGGCACTCAGCCGAGTCCAACCAAATGTCCTTCCAATCCCGATCTCCAATACGAGGCGTGATGCCAGCGCCAATTGCCTCGAGCATGAACTCAGCAGGGTTGACGTTCGGCGGGCAGACGGCACCGTGGCGAGCGAAGTAGTCGCGGATGACGGAAGAATCCTGGCCAATGTCGCCGAAATAGACGGTCTCGCCGCCGCGTTGGAGTAAGAGGAGTCGGTCGAAGCTTTCGAAGAGGAGCGATGAGGGTTGATGGATGGTGCATAGGATAGCTTGGCCTTGGTCTGCCAGTTTCCTGAGGAAGCGAACGAGGTTCCATGCGCTGAAACATAGACAGCTTTAGCGACCAAGCGTCAAGGGGCCTGGGAAGCACGCACCTCTGAGCATCCAAGCCAGAGGTCGGCTCATCCAAGAACAATAGGAGCTCCGGCTTACTAGCGAGTTCGACGCCGATGGTCAACCGCTTCCTTGCCTCCATGTCAAGCGAAAAGACGAGTGCCTCCGAGATATCTTGAAGCTCGAGAAGTTCGATCATTTCCTCAACATATTGATTCTTTTCTTCCTCGGAGACGCTGGCGGGTTGGCGAAGGTAGGCTGAAAAACGCATCGCTTCTCGGACAGTAGCCGTTCCTATTGGTGATTGAGCATTGGTAAGGTAAATAATAAAGGATACTCTATTACCTTCATGCACGTCCATTTGCTCAGCTGTTCCAATCGAACATATAGTCAGCATGACGTTCCGATGGACGGGGATCGTGACACACCGTATGCAGTGCCTCTGGCAAAGTCAGGAGGCAAAGGTCTTCCATCGACCAGAATATCCCCGCTGATGACACCGATGTTCTTGCGTTGAGCGAGGACATCAAGGCAGGTGGTTTTCCCTACAAGATAAATAAAAGTCAATACTGAGATTAGGAATATATTTCTGCTTTGGCGTACCAGCACCGCTGGCCCCCATTAAAGCGGTCAGAGTACCGGGCTTCACGTAACCCTGCACATCATGCAAGAGGCGGAGAGGTCCACTGGGGCTGGGAACATGATAATTGAGGCCCTCCCAGGTAAATGTCTTTCGATGGACCAAGGATTGAGACCTGCGACATTCTGATCAGCCCAGTTTCAGACCGTAGTGGATGAATGCGCACTTTTCAGGCTTTTCGTGGTCATCGTGCTCCTCTCCCTTTTCCTTCCTTTGTTCCTTGGCAATTTTCTTTTCGCGCAGCGCGGCGTTCAATCGCTTCGTCTCTTCACTCTCTTTGGCGTAGATCCGAATAGACATGTTCAGACCGAATTGCTAAACAAAGATAGTTGGTGAAATGTTTGTCTTCTTGAGGGTGACGATTCACTTACCGGAATGAATTCAAGCACGGCAATCTGGGTCAATTGGAAGAGAAGCAGGAAACCGATCATGACGGGGAAGTTACGGCGCCAAAGGTCCTTAACATCCAACCCATATCCAACAAAGAGGTAGTCCGCGCCAGAAATTAGGTCGCTACCACTTTGCGATCCGAACAGTGTGCAAGCTTGATTTGGACCAAGCGAAGTGCTGGAAATGGTGTAAAAGTTTGCTACCAGAAAGAAAAAATATCACTTACGGATACCTGTCAACGCCAGGTCCATTTCTTGGGACAACAGAATTTCCATCGCAAGTCAGCTTTGGAACTATGTTAGCATCTACACATTACTTGAGCAGACGAAGCAACATACAAAAATGCGCATGAATTCGTTGATCATGCAAGCTTGCCAAGCTTGGAGATGGTGAGTCCCCGAGTAGCATGAAGTTCAGACCTATCACTTACAATAGGCGATAGGGTTCACGTAGTACTTCGTAAAGGGTCAACGCAATGCATTCGAAAAGCACAGGGACAACATACGATCCAGAACAACCATCTTTTCATGCTGATTACCGGCAAAATGTAGCCAGTATACTCGATGCTGTTCACAGAATCCTGATCATCTGCTTTGTACGGAGTATAAAGGACTTACAAGTTGGGAAGGAAGAACACCGCAAGTCGGAACGCGGAGTCGAAATTGAAGCACATAAGCCCAAACGTACGGAAGAAGCCTTGCATCACGAGATAGGCTATGTAGATGAATAGGTGGTACGTAAAAAATGCACCCGCTGAACGATGAAGACCGGACATAAAGTAGACAATGATGTTGAAAACCAATATGCGGACGGCGGAGAATGGTAGATCAGCCAATGTGTTTGCAACGGCAATAGCAGAAGGTCTGTAGAGGCTGTAATTCGTCTAAAATAAACTATGAGGCAAACACAAGGTGTCTTGGATATTGTAGACTGACCTGCTTCCGGAGGATTGGGCGACCCAACATTTGCAGGGGCATCTAACAATAGAGTTTGATGTTTTGCACTCTTGGATAAGAAGTTGTTTCATACCTCACCGAAGGACTCCAAGCACGGTGTTAACAGAGCGGTGAAAATGAGACCTCCACGAGTGAAAGCGCCAGCAGAAGATGTAGGTAAGTTGATAAAAGCAGCGCCGATGACAATTGCAAGAAGCTGGGAACAACTAGAATAAATCAAAGTGACTGATGCAAATCAGGTGGGACATACCCAAGCAAGAGAAAAGCTCGTATAGAGCTGGAACTTATCCTGAAGATTTTGTTGGAATTGCCTGACCGTCAACGCGCGAACCTGGCCAGTAAAGCCGAGAGTGTAAGGACTCTTCTTCGAAACGCCTCTCTTCTTGTCCGCCGCAACTGCAGCCCTGAAAGCCTCTTGGTCTGCTTTTTCTGTCTTCATGAAGGTCTTGTATTCCTGCAAATCGGCGTTGTTGGCGGCGAAATACGATGATTTGAGGAAAGTGGCTTCAAGAGCTTCGGGAGTCGATGGTACATCCAGAGAAGAGCGTCCAGGGGCGAATTGACGTTCGTTGGGATCCGTGCATCCTGTAAGATAATCCGCCGTAGTTTGACGAGGCAGCGACCTGAAACCTAGACCTTCGAAGTATGCTCTTGCTTCGTCAGGAGGCCCGTAGAAAACCTGTCGTCCTTCATCGAGCACCAGAACTTTATCGAACAATTGATAGATGCTTTCGCCAGCTTGGTAACTAGAAATATGGTGTTCAAAGCAATTTCGAGGTAGACAGTGGAGGAGTACTTACAGCGTGACGAAGGTGGTTTGCCCAAGGACGTCGGTCATAATGCGCAAGCTCTTCACGAAGTCCAGAGCCGTCGACGCATCCAATCCGCGAGTGGAGTTGTCCCAACACTGGACTCTTGCGCGGGTTGCCATCATCTCTGCAATGCTGACACGTTTTCGTTCGCCGCCCGAGACTCCACGGACAAATTCATCGCCCACAAGGGTTTGCCCTGTATGAGAGATATTGAGCATACGAAGAAGGGTTTTTGAAATTTCGGTGTCAAATTGCTTGCGAGAGATCCCTGGGAGACGACCATTCGGGCCTGGCGTTTTGCTATGGGAGTAGTCAGTGGAAGGTATCGGGCAGACTTGGATCAAGAGCTTACGTTGACAAAGCAAAAGCCAGTGTCTGGGCAACGGTTAATGTGGCAATATGGATGTCATCTGGAATAAACCTCAGCTTGCGGGAGCAAAATCTCGAAGGTGCACACAGACCTTCCTGATTGTAGACAACTTCGCCCTTGTAATATTTGGCTATCTCCTCTGCGGTTATTCCAGCGTAGAGCACCTCGCCGGAGATCCTAGCAAATTCGTCGCGTTGATTGGCGATGGTTTTGAGGAGGGTGGTACAACCAGAGCCGGGGCATCCGAGAACCAGACACATCTCACCAGGTTTAAGAACTCCTGACGATCTAGAAGGGGGCGGCATAAGAATACGAGAAAATGGACAAGGCTGAAGCTCACTTGTGAATGATAGTTCTTGTTGGCGCATCACGCTTAATTAGGTGAGGAGAAATCAAGTCCCAGGCCCATAGGAATGGCCCAAGTACGAAATCAGAGACGGCGTCTATCTTCTGGTGAGAAAAATACACGACGGTGAAAGTGAAAAAGGCAAACGTACCTCCGAGAGTGGGATTGTAAACCTTGAGAAAGCATTCGGTGTGAATTTCCCAGCTGAGACTGCGGAAGACGCACCTTGCTATCCATACCACCGGCTACCTCAACTTGAAGGTTCTCCCAGGTGATACCAACGTTCTGAAGTGAGGTAGAAGCTTAGCAACATGCTCCGAAACCATGCATAAAAATCTCCTACACACCTTATGTTTGATGCCAGCTTGCTGATTCCGGTCATTGGACGACGTCAGGTAATCGCGAAGATCGAAGCGATCCTCGTCGTCTTGTCTAAGGCCCTTCTCAATGTCATGGACAGCGGTGGCGAAGAGTTTGCCATCGCCTTTGCCAGTTTCGGAGCGCCTGCTCAACTGTCTTGATAACTCGTAAAATTCTTCTTCAGCCCGTGCGACATCAATGTGGTGTCCACTCGACGCCCGTGAGTTCAAGGCGGTGGGAGTTGCAGATTCCGCTGGCGTTTGGAGGTCAGCCATGAGCCCGAGATGGGATGGGCAACGGTCTTACAAGTTTCTCCAAATGACAGGGATGACAGATATATATACGCCTTGCACACAGTTGCACACTCGCCAAATAATTTAGGGTTAGGCGAGCTCCTTTTAGAAGCACTCAAGGATGCTTGCAAATGTGCTGAATCAGCCTTCTGCGTCCGGTCACCGGAGTGCCACAGATTTGCCGTTGGACGCGTAAGAGTTTCGAGGACTCCTCATTGCATGACAATTTAGCCCGAGGGGCGCACAAGTCATAGCGTCGGACGCGAGAGGACTAGAATCAGTCGTCTGCCAAGTTATGCGACTGAGTCACAACTGTGAGGATGAGCAAATCCATTCACGTTTTCCGATCAGATACGGACGGCATAAAGACCTTTCTTGGCATAATTGTAAATTCCAACAGGCTGTGTGGCGCATACACCCTCCTCCTGCGACACCCTCGTCCTGCGAGCACAACACTAAAAACAATAGGACTGTCAGAGCATGCGCCTGTCTATGCGCTTTCTCTGCCTGAATGAGCGGAAATACTTCGGCTGTGCCATGTTAGAGGAGCGCACCTGGGAACTTGCCTTTGAGGCTCCAACATGACCACTGACGAAAATTCCCGCCCACGCTCCTTTATCTAGGCGGCAACTTATACTACGATGCTCTTGCCGTCATGAGGGGACAGCTGCCATGCAATAAAATAAGTACTTCTACGTATGAGCCCCGGTTGAAAGACGGTTGCCAGAGGTTGCCAGTCTGCTGGTACTTATTGGCGACTGCCACAGCTTCGCCGATACGGAATCTGCCGTAACTGGTAAACACTTATGTAAGTAGATAGGGAGAAGACTAGAAGTCCTCGCTAAGTTGCCTCAACCTCACCGCCCTCGCCGCCCTCGCCGCCCTCGCTCCAGCTCTTAGTTCCCCGCAGAATCGACGGAGCAATCACGCCTAGGGCAGGAGACAACGAGACAAGGATTGATTTACTGTCTGAGGAGGTGGCCATCGCGTGCACAGACTAGAATAAATTTAGATAGCGACCGTCTTCATTCAAAATTGATGCGTAGTAAGCGTTGTTAATCAGCCAGAGACCACTCTACCTGTCTTATCTTATCTCAGTTCCTACTTGGTTGACTTTCGCCTCAACCAAGAGTTGCTGGTGACTACGACCTCCAAACGACCTAGGACTCGATATCTGCAAATATTTCCGAACCTCCCATTCCAAATATGGCACCCTCCCAGCGCACCGTTAACTTTTACGACCTCTTGTCAGTGTCAATGGATGCGCCAATAGCTGACATCAAACAGGCCTATCACCGCATCCTGCTCCAATCCCATCCTGACAAACGAGGAGACGCCTGCCAATCAGCGGATGGTGTCGATATCTCTCTGATCAAGGAAGCCTACACTGTCCTCTCGAGTGAAGACCTTCGTAGAGCATATGATGCCAATCGGAGGGATTCTCCAGGGACGACGGGACCCCGTCCAGCGCAGGTCGTCTCCCTCGAGGAGTTTGAAGAAGAAACTCGTGGAAACGTTGAGGAATCGGAGGAAGGACCGTGGAGATATCCATGTCGTTGTGGAGGATGCTACCGGATAACAGTCGCCTTGATGGATGAGGGCGAGCACCTCATTGCTTGCAACAGTTGCTCAGAGGTCATATGGGCTGGATATGAAGTGGCGGAACCATGATTGCTAGGTATGTACAAGTGCAATGGGTGCTACAACCACGATTAAATGCTAATATACTAGATTGAAGAATGTGAAGAATCTATTCATAGATGTCCATGTCATCGCTGCCGTTTCCTCCAGGAGCTTCAATGGCCATATGATGTGGATTGCCATTGCGATGATCGTCGTTTTCGTCCTCGTCATCATCAATTTGGATAGCTTCAGCTCGTTGGGCTTCCCACTTTCTGAAAAGGGATTTACGAAGTTGGCGTCCCAGTGCATGGCCCACAGGAAGAGGAACAGCATTGCCGATTTGCCTATGCATCTAGAGAGAGTCAAATGGCATGCATCTTAATGATGGATATGGCAGTTACCGTCACAACATTTCCCCCTATAGCTTCGAAGTTAAAGCTGTCCGGGAATCCCTGCGATCTTGCCAATTCTCGAACAGTCACCATCCGATAGAGCTGCGTCAAAGGTCAAGCTGAGTCAAGCAGGCTAGGCGAAGAACACACGTAAGGGTGGAGACAGCGACTTTGTTTCGCAGTAGGGTCCACATTTGTCACGGTGGTTGGAAAAACACCGTCCTTGTCCAGACGGCCATAAATTCCTATTTTGAAAGGGGTTCAGTCTGACTTCATTAGGGAGACCGAAATATCCCACCGCGTTTATAATTATTACGAGCGACAGACGACATTGGGTCAGCGATTTGCCATTCCAGTTGCTCATTTGGTAGCGCTACGCATCCACTAGTTAGCACGTCTAGCAATATGAAGGCAATAAACCACACATATGTAATCTGCGCCTGTCTTCAAGGGGATGCTGACAATTCGTTCGACCTTCTTGAGAATTAGACATTTGGTGTAGTGCTGAATATCTGAAGTCGGGTTCAGGCGAGCCATATGCTGGAAGGTTGTCTTGGGTTCTGAATAATACCCAATCCGTCCCTTGAATCCGCAGTGCTGCTCTGCAACCTTGCATTTGAAAGAAGGGATTGTGGCGGCTCGTCTCTGTCTCTTTTCACGCTTGTCAAGAGGCTCTCTATCTGGTCTCGGGTGATTCCTATGGGCTCTGATAAGGTTGCAGGACGCAATACAGACAACAAATCAGAATGTACCAGTCAAAGCGAGGTAAGTCACCGATAGCATCTTCCACTGTCACAAAGGGATGGGCTGCTGTTCCTCTTGTGGCACGAACTGGGATGACTCTCCCATCTCTATTCTTGATTTCGTGGGTGTCGGGGAAGTCATGAGTGGGTTGAGGAAAGGCGGGAAGCAAGTGGCCTTCTTTTGCAGCAATGAGAAAGAAGCGCATTCTACGCTGCGGTGTTCCATAGTGACCTGCTTGTAGAAGGCCATGACGGACTTGATAGCTGACAAAAAATAGTTGTGAGGGACAATAGGCCACAGGAAGGAAAAACATGCCCCATATCAATCATAGCACGAACCAACAGTTTCAGCCCTCCCCGTTCAATTTCGCCAGTAGCACCGTGTTCGTTCGCTCTTTCTGCGTTGAGATGGAAGTTGAGAAACCCGGGCACATTCTCGAAGAATGCATAGGTAGGCCGGTAGAAGTCTACGAATGAGAGCGTCGTTAATATCAAATTGCTCTTCACGTCGTCCTCTTTCTTATACATATTGAGGGTTGAATGTGATTGACTAATTTCCAGTTAGTCAAAATGTTGATCAACATTCCTCAGGACTTACCAAGGAAAACCAGCAACAATAACCTTAATATCACCCTGTTCCGGAGGCTCTGGAAGATCTTCGCCATTGAAAAGCTGCTTAGGGATCTCGACTTTATGGCCTTCATATAACTTGATAGCATATCGCAGTATGATATTTGCACATTGGTTGTACACCACTGTTTGTGGTGAATTGCGTCTGGAGAGTGTGTTGATGATAAGAACAGTAACAGCACAAGGAAGAGAAAGGCCACATACTTGAATGTTTTTGCGGCACTTGGACTAATTTCGACAGCATGTGTAACCTCAAGACAACCACTTCCATCCGACAAACCTCGACTGAAGGCACCTACTCCTCCGAAAAGGTCAAGAGTCGACAACCGCTTCTTCTCTGCCTGCTGCAGGAAAGCGTACATTGCCTTCCGACCCTTTAACCTCTCGCGACAGCAGGGGGTACAGACACCCAATTTTGGCCAGGTAATCTTTGTTCGATCATTCCATGATTTGACTCGGAGTCGCGGGAATGTATATTTCACGTAGAAGTGATTATGAGAAAGATCCAACCAGTCCTCGACGGTAACTTGGGGTGGCAAAAAGGATTGGGTACAAGGAACGTATATCACTTTGATCAAATCTTGAACGTCGACGGTCGTATTTTCTTTCGTCAAGTACAGATGGCGCTGTTAGACACCATCAATAATAATGACACTCGCTTTAAAGAAAGGATGGCCTACCTCGTCTCTCAGCATCCTTTTTGGAAGAAGATCCCCAAGAGATGCTATCCTGCCGACTTTTCGGACAGTCACCATTGTGTTTTCCCTCCTGAATTCAACGCCCGTGATGTAGCCTATATCCGCCGGACCATCGCCCTTGTCCTGGCGATGGTACAGAACAAAATCTTCGAGATGGAAATGTTTCCCGCCGAATGAGACACCGTTGCGTAAACCTTGTTCGTCTTTCAACTCTTGAGGGGACTTCATTTGTTCTCTCTCTGCCTTCAAAAGACAGACCAAACAATTATCGGGTGGTATCTGAGTGGAAATAAGCTTGAGCTGTTGGGTATCCGTGGACGTGTACGCCGCCAATGCAGCATCGTATGTGAATCTGCGAAAACCATCAATATCTCGAAGACGACGCATGATGCATGACAGACTTGTAAAAGAACTCATGAGGCTTAATGTTTATGCCATCTTCCGGACAGAAGTGAACCGTGACCTTGTCGACGATGTTGTGTAAGCTTACCCAGTGGCATTCTTTGCCGAGGAAAAGCTCTTGCGGATGGGCAACTTCTTGCACTGCAGCTGTCTCCGACCCGTGCCAGAACCAATGAAGATGGGCATTCTGGTTGGCTGGACTAATTGACTGGATTTTTCCAAACCTGGCAATCCCATTGACATATCGCTGGTGAACACGAGAAGGAAACATACCAGAAGAAATTATAGATCTTGTCCCCCGTCTTAGGTGTCGGCCACCCAAGCTCCAGAACAGGATCTCTTGGAATCAGGACAACGTCTCCAACCTGATTTTGAGTTCAGCATCAAGGCTCTAAGTCGCCCAAAGGGACAAGCACACCGTATATGGCTTGTGTTCAATCTGTACAACCTTGCAGTATTCCAGATTGCCTTCGATGCGATCTTGTTTATTGTATTCGATGTTCTTTTTGGGCTTTTTTGCCTCTGTATGCAGTCGGCATAGCCGCTCGAAGGCTCTCTTCCTTTCCGCTTCAACTTCGGCTTTGTTCACAGGCGGAGGCGGAGGTCCAACAACCTCCATGCTTTCACGGACAAGCCCTTGCACAAGCTTCGCGATTCTAGGCGTAACATGCGTAGTGTTCTGGTTTTCAGCCTTCAAGACAGCAAGGTCGGGATTCCCAGTGGACGCCTTATTCTTGGGTAGATGCTTATTCCGGGCTTCTCTCCTCCGAGGAGGTCGAGACGATGCAGATATCGGCGGGGCGTTTCGAAGGATGTGTTTGACGAACGGCACAGTCCTGATCCTCCGCGACTCTGGTTCGTCTTGTATGCATTCCTGAATTTCGGGGACCTAATATATTGTAAATAGGAAATCAAGTTTATATTTCCCATCAGACCTACGGAGTTCCATATATCTTGCTCAAGATATGTACGGCCAAACATATCCACTCTAGACGTAAATCTACCAAGGAAAGTAGAAAGGCTGTCTTGCGGCCGTTTGAGTGCCCAAGAAATTACAAGTTGAGCAATTCGCCGAGAGTTGTAGAAATGTTGATAAAATGGCTTGTACTCCTCAGCCGGGGTCTTTAGAATATACCAGGCGTACTCGGTCTCGATATAGAAAGGCCTTCCAAACAAAATCAGTGCCGAGGGCTGCCAAGGGAAGGATGCTCAGAGAAGGATAACTCACTCGTTTTCTCGCGTATAGTCCACAGTGTATCTCATGATGGCGGTCAAATGTACCGATGTTGGCTGGACCTCCATCTCCTCCTCTTCCTGGCCCTCATCTTCGTCGCTCGCAAAGTGTGCCCGCACCTTCCCAGCTGCTTCAAACTGCCGTTCGACGCCGTCGTCCTGCTCCAATCCCACCAGAGAAACCAACTCATTGCGATGGATGGGGTCGAAGATATAAAAATCATATAGCTCTCTGATTGGCTTCTCATCTTCACCCTCTTCTGGATCGGGGTCTTCGCCATCGATGATGAGGTTCTTGCTCTCGAGGATATATTTCGGATTCTTCCTGTAGTAGGCATCTGAGATGTTCCTCGTTCAGTAAACGATGTCGAGTTGCTGGCGAGTATTTACCTTTGGGCAATTGTTGAAGCTTGGGAGCCTATGTGGCTTCAGCGCCTATTTTCGGGAGAAAGAAGAAAGGAATACTAACACGGGTACTGCCAGGTCCGTCACTTTTTCTCTTTCCGAGGGAAGAATTCGACGCTACCGATGAGCTTCGCGACTGGGGCGCGGAGTTATTCGCCCCATTAGCTGTGTGCTCAGCTTCAGCAGCCGTCCTCTGCGCAGCCGCTTCTGGGAATGACACATCGAAGGCGTTTGGCCGGCGTCGTGCCATGTATCAAATTTGAGCTCTGCAAAGAAGAGATGTTTCTCGGTGGACGTTTATTTAAATTCCACGAAGAGCTTTGAGTTTGCGGCGATAAGAGCCGGGGGAGGACGGGGGACGGAGACAACGAGTTGACTGCACTATGCAGTTTCCAGAATCAGTAAGAGTATCTTGCCACCTCCTCAATGAGTAGATTCGCGCTCATGTGACTTTCATTTAGGATCGGACCGAATTCCCGGACAGGTTAGGATATCCTATCCACATGTATTGGAGGAGTGTAGGGAATTACGCATCACAGGTATGTAATGAATACCACTGGAAGCAAAGGGGAGAGAGGTCAGGAAGGGAGTCGATGGTAAAAGAGGGTCCTAGAAGGGCTTGGAAGAGAAGTAGCACATTACAGAGTGAGTGACTACAAGAACGACCTGGTCAAAGACGATTTGTTGGGTCTTTGTCGCCCGACGAGAGGAATAAATGGAATAGATAGCTGACGATGAGGTAGGTGAGAGGAAGTGAAACGGTACAGTTTCTATGATCGAAGGCGGGATATTGTCCAATGTTGCCAAACAAAGTATACAGAGGGTCTGAAATGTCGTACATATCTCGGACGTTAGCTTCTTTTCATTTAGTTTGACACAGGAATGCCATGCGAATGGGCTCCCTCGGGCCCAGCCAGAGCGCCTTCGGAGATTTGGTTGTTCCCTGATGCATCAACTTGGTGGAAGTCTGGGTGTTCAAAAAGGAAGATCAGCACTGAGGTTACACGCGGATCACGGAATGAGCAACATACCCAAGATTTCACTGTACATCATGACTTTCCATGTGTCTACAGGAAGATCGGCATCATTGAAACTCCAATCGAATTTTTCAGCCGCAACAGGTTCGTCGGTAGGATCATGATAAGGTGCAACATATTCATGGGCCAATGATTGGCTTGCGTCTATCCGTTTTCTTGGATCAAATACGAGCATTTTCTCGAGAAGGTCGATGGCTGGATTGAAAGGAGTGTGAAGAAGCGATGTGGCAAATGAAATCCGCACATACCATCAGGGTCCGAAGTGCGAAGCTTCTGGCTGAATGGAATGCGTTCACGCTTGGGTAAGCTCTGAACGAAACGGAGGGTCTAAAAACGACGAGATGGTGAGCCCTTCAACGTGGACGTTATCGGATGGACAGATATACATTCTCGCTGCAAATGGTCTCGATGACATCATCGGGAGGCGTGCCCAACAATTCCGTGATGATCGAGAACTGGTTGACATCTACCGGCAGAAGGTGGATTAAAATGTGGAAGTATTGCAGCAAGGCGATGACGTACGGTCTTTGCCTGGGAACAGGGGCTTCCCTTCAAGCATCTCTGCGAAGATACACCCCGTACTCCAGATATCAACGGCGACGTCATACTTCTGCCAGGTGAGCATGATCTCGGGGGCACGATAGTACCGTGTCGAAACATAGCCAGTCATCTGGGGGTCCTGAATGCGGGCTAATCCAAAGTCGCAGATCTTCGAGAAAGTAAAGTGTAAAGGACTGTCATTATCTGGCATTGACAGGCTAGAAGGCCTACCTTAAGATCACAGTTTTCGTTGACTAGGATGTTACTTGGTTTCTGGAGCGATAACGCTCACATGTCAGTCATTGCCACACTCTATCAGGAAGCAACGCACAAGGTCACGATGCACAACACCAGCAGAGTGTACATATTTAAGCCCTCGCTAACCAGAAGCATTTGAGAGAGCGGCTATTATGGGGCTAGAAGAGCGACGCACAAGGATTTGGTATAGGAAGTACTGAATGAATTGCTTCTCGAGCGGTCGCGATGTGAGCAGACGGTGAAGATCGGTGCCCAATAGTTCTGTGACAAAGTAACTGCAGACGGCATGAGCCCGGGGTCATCGTAGTATGGCGCTGGAGCACTCACAGATCCTCTAAAGGCGAGATAAACACGTCGCTGAGACTGATAATCTGCGCGAGGCGTTAAGGAATATATGCTTGAGGAGTAGACGGAAGGCGTACATTCTCGTGCTGAATGTGCTTGAGGAGTTTGAGTTCACGATAGGTTCTCTTACTGAGAACTGGTGTGCTGAAAGGCTTCATGATCTTCTTAATCGCGACGGACGCGCCGGTGAGCTGATCTTTCGCGGAACTGGCAGAGACGGGTTGGATCTGCGGCGGGAGGGGATGCGGAGAATGCGTACCATACAAGCCCAAAGGCACCTAGGAGAACAGAGTGGGTCAGTGTCTCGCAGGGGTCCGGGTTGACAATGGCACGCACCCATGCCCACTGGCTGGAGATCAACATATCGTGTGGTGACCTAGACGGATAACGACGGTGATGAGACTGGGAGCGTGGGGGAGTGCAAGCGGTAGATATTACCTCGAAGGAAGTGCCGAAGATGCTTAGTTTTACGAAGGACATGGGTGTGGAGCAGACTGAGAGTGAAAAGGGAGCGATGGGAGGGTGGGGGATTGGTGATGAAGATGGTATAAAGAGAGCCGCTTTTTGAAGGCAGCCGTCACAATCTAAACTTCTGGATCGCAGGCACCGCACTAAGTGTCTCGCATTTGACAATGCTGCAGCGACATTTGTTTCTTTTTTTGCTCTTTCAACCATAATCGACCTCTAGCTACGCGTTCCCACCGTCCTCGTTGGTGCCCTTGCCCGCAATTCCCCTCGATTTTGAAGATAATTTTTTGGGGAGCAAGGAGAGGCAGATGCTTGGTATGACGCAATGTCGTGGGACAAGCCGATCTGGCGAAGACTGATGGATCGGCCACTGCCTTTAGTTGAACCATGTCATTCTATCGCGCCTCTGTCCTTGCGCGCTCCTTCGTACGTCATTCGAACCCTCCCTCTGTGTTTTATCTCATTCCTGTGTCTTCTAGTCAAGCGGTGCGCGTCGCTACTCGACTTCCCCCGCCCAGAAGAAGTCGAGTAGCCTCCCATTCGTCTTCCTCGGCGTAGGAGTTGCGTCGGCTGCCGCATATTGGTACCTCGACTCACAGGTTCCTCCGAAGCCCAAACAGGAGAAGAGCCCTCTCGACCCCGAGAGGTTCATCGACTTCAAACTCAAGAAAATCGTCCCATACAACCACAACTCGTCGAGGTACCCCTCGCCTCTCTTTCCGGTTCACCCCGCTTGTATTAATAATCATCCGCAGCTTCGTCTTTGAGCTCCCCAATAATGAAGCCTCGCTCATCCCAGTCGCTTCTTGCCTCGTAGTAAAGTCGTCTGACCCGGAGGGTCTCGTTGACGCGAAGGGAAATCCCATTATTCGCCCATATACGCCCATCTCACCCCCCGACGCGCCTGGAGAGCTCACTCTTCTCATCAAGCGCTATGAGACAGGAAACATGTCCAGATATATCTTCGGACTCAAGGTATGCAACATAGTTCTTACTGTCGCGCTTTCCTGATCTTTCTCCAGGAAGGGGACACTCTTGCGATTAAGGGTCCTATTACCAAGCTACCTTACCAAGGTTTGCCTTGCTTACGCACCATAATGACGACAGCTCAAACATCTTACAGCTAACGAGTTTGATGAAATTGCCTTGATCGGAGGTGGCAGTGGAATGTGCGTTAACCCTTCCTCGTCTCCGAACATTCAGATTAACGTTTTAATGTTTCATTTAACACAGCACCCCTCTATACCAAGTCCTGACCCATGCGTTGTCCGACAAGAAGAACAAGACTAAATTCAAGCTCCTGTACTCTAACGTGACAGAGAAGGACATCCTTCTCCGCGAACAGCTCGATGCCTTGAGGGAAAAATACCCCAACAACCTCGACATCGTCTACCTCCTTGACCAACCCTCTGAGGGCTGGAAGGGCCCTGTTGGATATATCTCAGCTAACATCATCAAGCAGCACGTCAGCCCGGCAAGTCTGAAAGAGAAGGTGAAGGTCTTCGTTTGCGGTACGTTGACCTGTGGTCTCATTTACACCTGTCTGACGGTCGCTGGTTGGATAGGTCCACCTCCGCAGGTCGCTGCCATTGCTGGCAAGAAAAACGGTATGAAGCAAGGTGACCTCGGCGGTATTCTCAAGGAGTTAGGTTACACGGAAGATCAGGTATGTCTTTTCATACCGAGTAAAACAACGATGACATGGACTGACCTTTTCTACAGGTCTTCAAATTCTAGATGCATTGACATCCTGTAGAAGAATATTTTAGATCTCTTACTGTGGCCTACATATAGATCTAGCCGTATGCTTTTGGATATCATTATGCATTTGCTTCTGATGTATATCCTCCATCCACATGAAAGGCCTACTTTGAACCAACATTGCCGTGTCTCCGGCGAAAATGGAGATCAAGAGAAAGGTAGCCCAACGTCGAGTTACGAGGCACTGCCTAGAAGGCAATTGTTTACGACTAGTGGATTCATGGCTCACTGCTCGGTTCCGTTATTTCAGGATAAGCAGCTACGATCAAATAGGGAAAACGACGTTCTGCCATGGCCGACCATAAGGTGAGTCAATGTTGAATGCTTTCTTAGGCGCCTTCTGAGCAGCGTCTTTCTTCTGGATCAGCAAGATACAACTCGACCGAGCCCAAGTTATACCTAGGTTCCTTGCTTTGACCTGACCGACCAATGATAGATGCTCGCTCGTTCTCGCTCTTCCTCGAGGACCAACCGACTAGCATGTCGGGTGCCACGGGGGTTGTACCGAGAGTCAGCCGTCTCTGGATCATCTCTCGATCTTCCGTCCATCACGACTCTACGATGCGAGCCGCGTGCCCGAGTACTCGCCTCACGGCATATCAGAGTCTTAGAGTTGGCTCTACCCCGTCTGGCCTGCTGATCTCCTTGGTGAAATGTTGGTATAAATGCTGCGAAAACTGGCATCGGGACATTGGGATTGTCTTATCCTTCATACGCTTTACCTACCCCCCTGACTGATTTTCGGCGAGATGAAGTTCTTTATCCCATCTCTTGTCGTTGCCTCGCTCGTCTCACAAGTGTTCGGCGCTAACAACTTTGTTGGGATCGGCGGTTCCAACAGCAAAGGCGGAAACTCTGCCTATACGTGCCGCTCTCAAGCTGACGTGCGTTGACCTCTCTTCGTTTCATTTTCTGACAAGATTTCCATTTTCTGACGGTACTATGCTACTTTCGTTTAGTGGAATAACCTTGCCAACAACGCGAGGAATAACGGATTCAGGGCTATTCGTATAACTGGATTTGACTGCGATGCATTGCACCGAGCTTCTCGAGCTGCTGCTGCTGCTGGCATTCAAGTTCTAGCTGGCATTTATATCGCTGTACGTCTATGTCATCGTGACAGACATTACATTTATCGTTATGAGAGACTACTGACGGAATTTCTTCATCAACCAGGGCACTGTTGCCTCAACGACTGTCCAAGTAAAGTGCGTTTCGTTCTGCTTCTGACTCGTAGATTTCCTCATCCTTGACTTTTTGCGGACAGCAATGAAGTACAGATATTCCGTCAGGCTTATGCTGAGTTTGGCGCTGGCCGATACGTCGGGTTGACCATCGGAAATGAAGTGAGCATTGTCTAATGTCCACAGGAAAATATTCTCGACGAACTTACTTCGTCTACCATTAGGTTAACGACTCGACTGGCAACATAATGGCCCGTGTCTACGATATCCGAGGCTATCTCAGGTCCGTCGGGGTCAACACACCTGTGTCTACCGTGCACACCTGGGTTCGCATCCGTGATGAGCCTGCATTGTGTGGCGCCGACTTTGTAGCCGCTAACGCTCAGTCAGTGCTCCTCTTCATATTTTTTTCTTCGGACGGAAGAAATAACGTGTTGGCTTCACAGTGCCTTCTACGATGGCGGCCGAACATCAGCGCAGGCTGGCACCTTCGTCTTCCAGACTGTTGTACCTGCCTTGAAGAGCAGATGTCCTGGGAAGAACGTCATCATTACCGAGTGCGCCTGTTCTACCGTTCATTAAACCCTGAAACCGCTTTATTTACCACCTCTATCGCTAGGTCAGGATGGCCATCACGTGGTGGCAGACTTGGCGTTGCAGTCCCCTCTGTTGCGGATGAGCGCACTGCTCTTCAACGACTAAATTGTGCGGCTGCTGCTGACAGGAGCGTTTCCTTGTACGCCTTCGAGGCAGACGACCAACTCTGGAAGGGCAACGACAACGAACGAAGCTTCGGGATCTTTGGCAAGATAAATCTCCAGAACGACGTTTTTGCCTCCTGCTAAGCGAGGATACTCAAGAGAAAATTTATTGCTCTCGCAACTCGAATTACAAACTCTCTGCCTTGCAAATGTCACTTGCTTTCTGACTCGTTTTGAACGCGTAACATACGGTACCCACAGCAATACTTGTATATATCTACGCACCTGCCAATATCGAAACGACGCGGTCTTCCATTCGGAAGTCGAGCGACTCGAGTATGTTCCTGCCTTGTGCTCGAAGAGGAAATTGTGTGATAGCCGGTGGTAACTGAATGGCGCATTTTCCGGAAGCGGACAAGGGAAGTCCCAAAACAAGAGGTTACCTTGTCCTCGACAGGGCAATGTTCTTCACCTCGTCATATATAACTCGAGGACAATGGGACGTCCGATTCCCCACTCCCACTGTCCTCACTGATCCAGCGGACAATAGGGAACACGTCGAAACGGGCCCGCCAATCTTGATCGTTCGGCTGATCGGGATACCAACCTATCGCGCCGACGCGCTCTCACTCACACACACCAATTAACGACGCGCATCGACACGCGCCTTGCGCATCGTTGAACGCTTTACGACTTCGTTCGTGTCGCAATCGCACACCACCATCCATCCTTTATACATCCACCCACAACTCTATACTTCTGCAACACCACTACGATCGGGTCAAAATGCCTTCGTACTTCGCCACACCAGCCTCTCCTACTTTTGGGTTCTTTCCGACCGGGGCGACTTCGCCCAACGCGTTTTCGGGATTCCACCAAAACCCACGCGACGCCCACAAAATGTACGCGACGTTTGCGACTTCTGGTCCCTCCCATGGGTCATCCGGCCAGTCGACGCAAGGTCCCAAGAAGGTTTTGAGCCGGTTCTTCTCAGTGCTATAGATGAAGGGAGGATGGAGTCTCGATTACCAATAGGCCACGAACGCTCATTGACATGCACGCTCATTTGCATTTTTTATTTTCCTCTATCATCTCATCTCACATCACTTGATACCACTACCATTACTGCATAGTCTGCACTGTATTCACTGTATCGATAGCCTGAATATTGAATACCCGATAACGGGTGAAACTCTATTTTTGGATCGGACCGGACTTGGACATGTGATCTAAGGGGAAGAGGCGACTGACTTTTGTCGTGGAGGGTCTTGCTGTGTCTGCGACAAAGATGGCCCTCGTCAACGCCCCCTACGCGCTCACCCTTCTCTCCGAGTACACACACACCCTCGACTCGCTCCCCCTGGACCTCTCCAGAAACTTCGCCGACCTACGCGAGCTCGACGCCGTCCTCTCCTCCTCCATCCTCTCCATCACGACAAAGATCCACAACCTCACCACCATGATCGAGGAGGACACTGCTTCAAAGGAGGATCGCCTCTGGCTTCTTACAGAGATAGCAGAGGACGCCCAACGTCTGAAGCTCGGCGGCGAGGACAAGATTCGCGTTGCCTGCCAGGCCGCCGACAACCTCAAGGGACATTCGAGCCACCTCCGAGCCCTCTCGGAGCACATTCCTGGCTTTGACACGTCCGTCCTCAGCAGGGCGACCATATATCCACATGTATCCGAACGTGCGTACATGCCCGCCATGACGATGGAGACCGGGAGGCGGAGGAGGGGTGGCTACGGATCGCTGCTTGTTGCGAACAACCCTGATCCCAGCCCAGCGAAGAGGAAGCGAGTGGTCAAAGATGACGATATTGACGTTGGCACTGGCAGGTCGCCAAAGAAGCCCGCTGGCGGAGAGGGCAATCCTAGAGCGCGCAACAACGGCAGAGCAAAAAAGTATGTCCATTTATTGTCACTCACACACCCAGCCTGACCGGTCTGTGTATGTGCAGAAACGAAAGAGCCGTGTCCCCATCCGAATCCCTTGTCTCCGTTACCTCCCACCTCCCACCACAAATTGGACCATCCACATCTGCTCGTGGAGGGGCCAATGGCCGAGCCGGTAATGGGGCGGGGAACAACAAACGTGCCCGCGCTGGAGCGAACAACGCCAACCGCAATCCCACCCCGCTCGCCAACGAAGTGTACTCCGGAAACCACGATTCACGTCGCGGGACTGCCGCTGATAATTTCCCTCCCTCCACTTCTCATCCTTCACTGCCACTCCCATACCAGAACGGCCACGCTAGTGGGGCCCATACTAATGGGTATGATGCCCATGGTCTACAGCATATACCTGGAGCCCAAAACTGGGCCATCCCGCCCGCACAACAACTCGAAGGTCCCGGCATGCCTCCTGCTCGGGGCACCCCTATTCATACAAACGCAGCCAACATCGCCGCCGTCGCCAACAGCGCAGTCGACGCGACTGACGCTGGGGACGGCGATGGCGATGGCGACGACAGGACGTACTGTTTCTGCGATGGCGTAAGTTATGGAGAAATGATTGCTTGCGATGATGAACACTGCGAACGGGAATGGGTATGTCGTTGATCTCGCCTCTTATCACAATTATTGACTTGTTGTGAACAGTTCCATCTTGGCTGCATTGGGCTGGAGGCACCTCCTGATGGTACGTGGTACTGCGACGCATGCAAAGGCAAGAGGACAACGAAAAGAACGGCACGAGGTGGAAAGCGAAGAGCAGGAGGCAACAGAGCAGGTACAAAGAGTTAAAACTCATAAGTCAAATACTCCTTACCTTCCGACTGTTTAATTTATCTTGCCCTCATAATTTTGGTCCTTGTGGCCTGTTCTATTACTGGACGCGATTCCAGGCTTTTAATCCATTTGCTCACATCTTCATGCGTTGCACACGAGGATTGCGATGCATATGAGATGGGGCGTGTATTTTTTGCATATAACATCAAGATACACAGTGCCTCGAATACAATCCAATATCACTCTCAGCGTCGTTTGGAACCACGAATGTCGTCCAGCCCAGGCGAACTTCTGCGCTTTCTGTTCGTGTGGAGTAAAGGTCAGTCCTTGAAACAGGCGAAGAACAACCTCGCGCGCACCGGCTTGACAACCGATCTCGTTCTTCAGGTTGTTCACTGGGTGTCCTCCGACCCATGGCATCCTTGCCACCACCGTAGTCCAGTCCATCCACAGCTGGAGCATTCCCATCACGGTCCTTGTACTTATTCTGGTTTCTTGGACCAGTAGGTACTCCTGGGGGTAGCGGCGATGCAGGGCGTACTGGCACAGGAGGTGGGGCTAAAGCACGATGATTATAAGCATGGTGCTTGAGGAATTCAATGATGGGACGTACCGTCGAAACCTCTTCCACGTCCTCTTCCTGCGAAACCTCTCCCACGACCACCTAGACCAGGTGCCCCTCGACTTCCACGGAAAGGTATTTGTGTGCCCCGCGCACTTGGTACGGAAGGAACGTTCTGAGTCTCCATGACTGGATACATTTGCTGTACCATTGGTCCTTGTTCCTATCCCAAGCAAGAAAATCAACCTTCGAATCATCCACCAGGGTAACGGAAGACCGGACCTGCATTCCATACTCGTTGCCCATGCCCATGTTCATCCCGTTTGGGTTGAACCCGTCCTGCATCATGCCTACACCGGTGCCCACTTGCTCTGGTGTCCCATTCCCCGGGACGATACCGACACCTTGCTGGCCTTGCGTACCATCCGCCATCATGCTTTGCATCATGGGTCCTCCCATACCCATGTCTCCGTTCATACCCATGCCCATTGGACCCATCATGCCAGACATGTCCATCATCATCCCTGGACCCATCATCCCGGGATTGGCACCAGCATTGCCCATCATGGCCGACGCGCCAGTCATGACCATCGTCCGCACTTCGGGAGGTAATGCGGTGAGCTGCTCTTCTGGCATAGCTGCAAAGTTCTGTGGATGCAATCAGAACCACAAATTTCTCAGTGCACAACCACGTCAACATACAATGACATTTGTCTTCAAAACTGCCGCCAGATCTCCAACATCGCGCCTGCGGTAGCAGTACACCTCCCAGGAAATCTCGTCGAACCCATAGTTGAACCAGTCGCTAATATCTGAGCCAGGTCTTCGCCATGGCTTATCCGCCAGTGCGTTGAGGTCCACTTCAAGGATAGAACGACCATCAAAGACTCCGGTTGCGTTTGGGTCAATGACAGGAGCAGAAGGGGGAGCTTCGGCAGGTGGAAGCGTGGAGGTGTCGACGCCATCATCCGAAACCGCGCTAGTTTGTTCTCTTGTTGGTTGGCTTGGGGGTTGCGGGGTAGGAGCAGAAGCAGAAGGTACAGAAGGGGTGGGCGTCGATTCTTGCTGGGGTTGGGCTTGGGTGGTGACGGAAGAGGAGGAAGAGGTGGGTTGTAGAGGTCCTCCTCTCTGGATTGGATTGTATTCTGTTGTCAGCGATGGTTGTGGTGCTGACGCTGTGCATTCTGGTATCAAATTGTGACTCGTATCTGCCAGGTTCACTGTACCTCTTGGTTGCGTTGGTGGAGCTCCTGTGGTAGCGGCGCGCGACGTAGAGGGTCGGTTTTGATTTCTGGAATAATGTTCAAGTTGACTTCTAACCTAGTTTCAAAATACTTGCCGGAAGTCGAGTGAGCGCGCTACAGGCTCCATGATAATCTCAATCTCCTACACGGAAAATGGGGTTCAATGAAATGAGTAGAGCATAGCTTCGAGGACGCACGTCTTCGTCACTGTCTTCCCCGAGATCGACTTCCTCTTCGTCCTCTTCATCGTCCTCCTCCTTGCCAGGATGATCCTTCGTTTCAGAAACCAGCGACGGAGTGGATTTGAGTTCAGGCTGAGAGGTGTGCCCATTGAAAGCTTGGACGTTTGACCGAGATGTTCTATAGGACGGAATCACGTTCAGAGTTTGAACAAATGCGTTTCCGCTAAACGTACGGGTCAGGTTCTGAGGTAGTTCATGTCCAGTAGAAGCAGTCAAAATCATGTCATTTCAAGGATTGAGAAGACATAATAGCAAAAGGAAAAGAGGTTGGATGAAAAGATTTGTTCAACGGCTGTCCCTGCATTCCTGAAGGTCGAGGGAGAAATCTTACCAGCTTTCAAGCGTTGCGGTCCTGATGGCTCACCGTACAAAAAGTCATCGTCATCCTCCCTGTACAGAAACAGTTAGCACGTCGTATACTCGGGGCAAAATGTAAGCAGCAGACATTTTTTGTATAGTCGAGTTCGTGGCGAGAGACGAAGGATAAGTGTCACGCACTGCCGTGACGACGCGCCATAACGTAGCGCGCTGGAACCAGTTGGCGAAATTACGCCCCACACACGTGATGTCCCGATTTGGCGACCCTTATGTAAACACACCAACTAGGAAGGCGGATTCAAACTGGCTCGTCCGGCTGAGAGCCACAGCTCATGCCACACGAACAACTGAAGAAATTATGCACTAAGTACAGTAAAAATCAGTAACAGCCCAGTAAACATCATTCATAAATACAGGTTTTGAAGTGATTGAAAGCATGATGTATTATCATTAGAAAGTACAAGATGTAGTGTACCGAAATCATGGGCTCGGACCACAACATCCTAGAAGTTATCTCGGACCTGTATATAATAATTGCTGATACGGGGAATGAAAGAGAGCGCAAGGTCGGATGGGTATACGATAATTGTACCAGAGGCGCTTGACACGGTGTCGGTCTCTGAGACGCGAGACCTGAGCGTGGTTGACGCGATGGGGAGAAAATTACGTTCAACTCACAGCACTTACTTATGTACCACCCTCCAAGGCCACCAGCGCCTAACTGTGTTTTTCCCTGCGGCAGCCGGTTGCATGCACGCACACACCGTCCCTCTTCTCGCTGTGCTCTTGCATCTCCTGTGGTGCGTGCACTTCCGTGTTGGTGTGGCATTGGTGGGAGAGGGGCGCGGTCAACAATGAGAAGGATCTATGAGGGGGAAAGGGGAGGAAGGAGAGGGAGAGGGGATGGGCTATCGACGATGGTGGTGGATGGGAGCAAGAAGCCACCCGATGGCTTTGATCAGAAGAGCATGGAATCGAGCGGTTCGCGAAATCTGCTCGTTTGGTCGATTAGATAACGGTTTACATAATGAGTGCCCATTTTGGACATCACGTGCATGGGGCGTAAAGTCAAAACCTGCTGGAACCAGTTGGCGCCCCATACACGTGATGACCCGATTTGGAGACACTTATGTAAACACACCAACTAGGAAGGTGGTTCGCTGACACGAAGGCAAGTTCACAAACTGGCTCATTTGGCTGAGAGCCACTCAAGCCACTGTCTGTAATCTGAAGAAATTATGCACTGTCTACACATTCTCAGTAAACATCAATAGCAGCCCAATAAACATCATCCACATGTGTTGAAGTGATTGAAAGTACGATGCATTATCATTGTAAAAAGTACAAGATCTATATATAGTACTTTCCGAGCCGGGGAAGGAGAGCGCGAGGGACGATGGTTGAACCAGAGGCGCTGGGCATGTCGGTCTCGGAGACACGAGGCCTGAGCCTGGCCGACGCGATGGGGAGGGGGAAGCCTACATTCAACTCACCGCGTTTACTGCCCTCTGAGGCTTGTTCATAACCCCTGCCGTAGCCACGCGCGCGCACTGTGCCACTTCTCGCTTTGCTCTTGCATTTCCCCTGGTACATGCATTTCCATGTTGTACGTGTGGTGTTGGAAGGAGAGGGGCGCGGTCAAGGACGAGGGGGGTTACATGAAGAGGGGGAGGTGCAAAAGGGAGGGGAGGGGGAGGGTCCTCGACGAATGGTGGTGGTTGGGAGCAAGACACACACAAAGCCACCTGGTGGCTTTGCACGGAATCGAGCGGTTCGCGGGCTCTGCTCGTTTGATCGCTTAGATAATTGTTTACATAATTTAGTCCCATTTTGGACATCACGTGTATGGGGCGTAAAGTCAAAACCTGCTGGAACCCGTCAACTCCCTTACTCTGCACCAACTCTACACGAGACTACCGCGGTGCGGGATACGCTGACGTGCAAATATTGAAATCGCGCGAGACGTATTAATAGTAAACTATGGTGACCCCCCTGTGCTGGAGGCAGACCCATCAGAAGATTCTTCCAAACCCTTCTTCAGACCCTCCAATGTGCGCGCCAATTTCCCTCCGCTTGCCTCACCCAACATTGCGGCTAGTTGGGAAGCAGGTGTGCTTAACAGGCCCACAATCTGCGCGCGAAGAGCGTACAAAGTTGGGAGCTTAGACACGTCTTGGACATCTTGCGGGAGGAAAACTCGATTCTCGATAACCGCACCCATGACCTTCAATCCCGGTGTCCGAATCTGTCTCTGACGCTTCATCCTCTTCCCAGGCTGCGCTGGATCTGCATTCTTCTGCTCTAGTTCTTGATTTATTTCTTCCTCTGTCTTGGGGGGCTTCAAGGGAACGCTGCGGTCCATGGCCCGCAATATCGCGTTTAGTAGTGGTGGGTCAAGGGATGGCAATGACAAGACCGCAAACGCGCCGGGTTGGTTGTTGATCATCTTCTCAACTTCGGCGAGGTTGACGTGAGGAAGATCCCGTAGTGCTGCTCCGAAGATGCTTGTTCGGACAACAGTGAGTGTCGGTTGAACTGTCGTGGTCAAAGATGTGACGGGAAGCGGTGATGCCAGTGAAGGCTGCACCTTCTGTGCAGCAGAGGCGATATCAGCGCGTAGCTTCTTTAGCCGTTGCGCAGTAAAGTCGACGTGGTGTAGAAGGAGAATTGGGGAAGTGGTATTAGACTGAAGAATCCTTGAGTACCAGTTGTACTGGAAAGCCTTCTTGTCTTTGAATACACGAGGCATTTTCTTGCCAGGTAGCAGCTTCGGGGGCTGGACGGAAATGGCATAACTGCGCGTTGTCGAAAGCACTTGGGGCCGTCGGAAGGCCAAACGATGTGAGCGTACGGTCTGCATGTCGGACGACGCTTGAGAGAAAAGTTGGATCACATGGCTATGATGGAGAGCACCGGAGGCTTTTGCCAAATACATCCACATTTCACGCTTCCGTCTCAAGGTTTGCTATGAGCATACAAATGAAAAGTTGATCGACTCGTCATCAACGAGTCCGCCATCGGAAGACCTACCATGGGTATCCTTAGGTAGGCGGTAAATACATCCTATTTCCTATAGACTGTATTTTATGGCAAGTCTCTTAGACAGAACTCCCAGGTCCTGTCCTGTCCTCCTTCACCCGTTGTTCCCTTTCCATGCGCTCGCTCACCTTTCGTCATGCGATGCTCATAGTCTTTCCAAATATCACGATAGAACCTGAAGGACCGCAAGAGAGTGTAGATAGGATTAGGTGGTGCGCATCCTATTCCAATAGCTGGCGGCTTTTTTGCTAATCTTGGAATATCCCTGGAGTTCTTCAGAGAAGGGAGGGAGCTGAACAAGGAAATGCTCACCACTGAGTATAAGGGAAAACATTTCGTAATGTAATGAGGATGGTCCCACGTACGGAGCCGGTCACTTGAGGTTGTGCGATGGCCTGACTTCCATTTCCTTGATCTGAAAATCCGTTCAATTCCGGAGAAGATTCGTCGCCGCCGTCATCGTCTTCATCTTCATCACCACTCTTTCTCTTCTTTGAAGGTGCAACATTAGGGATCGGGCCGAGTTGTAACATCTCTGAAGCTGAGCGTAAAAAGCCTAGGACGAGCAATTGATTGGAAAGAATGTTGCGATCTTGGTCCGTAATGCCCTTCCCTGGAGAGCGTCTGCGATAAGAATCCTGGCGCCGACATGTTAGGGCTCACCTGCGTGAGGGAAGTTCCAGCATATGCGATCCCACCTTCGCCCCCTGAGAGTTGGATGCTTTTCCAGACGTGTTCCATCTACACCAAATACTATTTCCACCCCTTTCGATCGGAGGAGCGTGACAATGTCCTTCGACTCCGGATATTTTTCGTAACATTTCGATTCAGCGTCATATGCTGTGGCAGTGAGATTTCCCGGCGGAAAGAAGGACAACTCGGGGGGGGGATCCACAATTAACGCACGAGCGAATGAGAAATTGCCCTCTCCTACGAGCAGAACTTTGTCGGTAGCCTTGAAAGGTATCGTGAAGCGCCGCGAAGGATTGGAAGGTGTCATTTTCTTCCCTTTGACATTTTTGTTCAAGGAAAGACAGAATCCATTTGTGGTGCTGTCAGGAGAGTTGAGAGGATGCCCTTTCCTGTGATACTTTTGCTCAGCCATCTGAGCAGCATGCGCAACCTTTTTCTTGTTCTTTAAACGAGACTGCTGGGATTGAAGAGCAGCCTTCAGGCCTTTTCCCGATTTTCCCATGAGGAGGAAGGAGAATAAGGTAGACAAAAACGCCGACGGCCTGAGGAATTGTTAGGTCGTTTATTGAATGATAATCATCTTCGGTCGGGCAAAACCAAGGTTGTTTGCATCCGACGCCGTCGCCCAGTGAGGGAATCTTATGACATGACATGCTTCCAACTTTGGTACGCGAAGTCCTTTGGCGAAATTCCAAACTGCCACGTTCACCTTCACTCGTATACATTCTACACAGGGATTCAGCACCCTCTCCATTTCCCAGTGAATATAATCGGACCTTCACATAACATGGTTAGTACTCACTCGTGCTTACTTAGTATAAATTCAACAGCGCTGACTCTGAATATACCAGCCTACCGAATTCGAGATGCGGCAGCGAAATGCCAAGTTCGCAAATGATGTTCGAGCAGGCAAGAAGGCGACACATCAATCACGGCAGGAGAAACTAGCACAACGGAGTCCGATCAGCGTTTGGGCTCTGGGTCTGATCGTGTTTGTGGTCGTAGGAGGAGGTATGTTACCAACGTAAATCTCAGGAAGGGGCTACTCACTCTCAATCAGTGCTGTTCGAGCTCGCTCGAATTATATTCCTATGAATGCTCAAAAGACGCCTTTCAGCGCAGCATGTGTACATGATGCTGATGCCCTTGAATCTTGTATCACATGGCTATAAATATTTCACTTCATATCCTGTCAACAGCGAGAGCACAAAGGATGCGGGAAAGAAGAGTGCGGTATATACGCGTTGCGTTTTACAGGCGTTCACTCATCTCCAGACGTGACACTGACACTCATACTCTGGCTTCTTAGACTTCCACCACTCGCGCTTGCCTTGCCCTTGTCAGCGGTTGTATTTTCTACTCCTTCCATCGCGTCACTCTCCAGCTCTTTCTCGTCAACTTTGACTTCGTCGCCAGCCCAGACACGCATTGTAGGCTGCCACACCATGACAACGTTGTCTTCTGACACGCTTGCCGCGGTCCAAATTTCTGATTCACCTGGTGCCCAGCAGAAGTCGGTGGGCCGCGATGTGTGTCCTATAGGGATAGTTGTATTAGAATTGAAAAGAAAGTCATGATACGTACCACCGTGAACGAAAAGCAGCTCCGGGGGACCATCCTCCTGGTCATCTGGTGTCTGTTCTTGTCCAATGAGGGATAAATCCCAAACATTAATTCTCCTGTCGCTTGATGCTGACGCGAAGACGGTGGGATTGTGTGGAGACCAAGTGAGGTGAAGCACTTCATCTGTATGTGATTCGAACACATGGAGTTTCTTGGTGGGTACACGAATGTCATGAAGGACCACTGTCTGTAACACGGAGATCCGAGTCAGTTGGCATCGCTTCCAGTGGTAATGTGTATTGGTGGTTTACCTTGTCGGCACTCCCAGTTACTAGAAGGTGTTCCGTCGCAGGACTGAACGCAACGGCCAGAATTTCAGCGTCGTGCGCTTGCACCTTGAGTGTTGGGTCCAAATGCATTCGAGTATCCCAGCTGTTGGGATAATCAGGAATAGCGTGGATTAGCATTGGATAGGATAATACAGGGTGCACCGACATACAGCATGAGCATTTTATCATCACCCACACTGGCAAACACATTTTCCTGGGTAGCATGCCAATCCACGTCCTACGATCGATATCTCAGGATGCGTTCGTCGATTGGCAGGGAAGACTTACGCCAACAACGGACGTATGGCCCTTGAATACAGTCTCGGGTTCTATGGTGGTCTTGGCTTTGGCATACGAATTTACGTCCCTTGAAGTTCGAGTCTACCTACGATAATCGCAGAGGATTTAGGCCAACGTACCAACAACAGACTGTCATATCCTCAGAAGCGCCCAAGACGCGTCCAGCCTTGACAGGATTCCAAGCGAGACCGTATCTAGTCCAGTGTCAACTGCATTCGTATGTGCATTGGATGAGGCTCACCCTTCTCGATGTTGGCCAACAAGCTTGATGTCTGGTTTACAGACTCCGCCTCTCTCAGGTTCACTGGAATGCTTGGTACGGTCAAAGATGTGTACTTCACCGATAACAGTTTTGGTGGCGATTATGTCTGGATTTTGAGGCATATATCTCGCCCTGTTGACCTCGCCATCGTGATTGATCTTCTGTATAATCTGAATACGGGGTGTTGGGGGAAGGCTGTGACCACCAATCTCCCCGCGTTCGTCGTCATAGTCAGCACGATCGAGCTTGTCTGAACCAGTGGAGGGGTTTCCACGTTTAGGAATCTGAACAGTGGCAATTTGCAGGTAGTCTTGAGCCTGTCCAGACGTGTGGGTTCCGAGCAGCAGACGGTGCGTTGTGTACGGCTTCTGCGAATTCCTGTTCCGGGAGACGTTATGAGGAGGGTAAACAAAGGACGTGCATCTACGTACTGCTCTTTATCTGGGAACCATTGGCACGTAAGACTGGGCCAATCGAGGGCATGGGTAATAACAAGATCGTATAGGTACGGCGCGTTTTTCTTCCTGTAGGCAAGGCGTCAAATGGTTACACAAGCAAGCGAAAGACGGACGGACCATGTCTTATATTCCTGAAGTACAAATTACATTTCACTCGCTTCGCCTAGTCTGGAAACGCGTAGACGAACCTCGTTTATCAGTTTGTTCTCCTCTTCAGCCGCAAGTTCATCCTCAATCTCTTCCATATGTGCTTTCATAACAAGCCTTTTCCCTCAAGAGCAGGTGCGCAAGGGTGATTCGAATCCGATTCGAATGGTGAAGAGATGCGCGAGGACGGAGTGAGAAGGCTAGGTGAAAGCGAATCACAAAGAGCAAGTTTAGTTCACGGACGCGACGCGCTGCTCTTCTCACGGTTGGTACATAATGTACGACAATAATGAACGCTAAAGATGAAAACATTCCATTATTTTGAACAAAGGAGTTTGAAGACGGAAACGGTTCGCATAGTATAACTTAGGTGGAAAGGCGGCGAGATTGTAGTGCTTCGTAGTATCACACAGTCCGCTTCGAAGTTCGAAGCAATCTATTACTAGCTGGCAGCAGATGAGGTAAAAAAAACATCTATGAGCTTTTTTCCCACTTGACCAGCAGCTTCTCTAGGTCGAAACGAGGATCCTCAGGATCAGTGACAACTGCAAAAGGAAGCGTGAGTCTCCGTCGTGAGCATACCAACATAACACCCCGCGATCCACGACGTGCACGAGCAAAAGACAGCACCAATTACTCACGAGTTGTGTCCTTTGCAGCCTCTTGTTTTCTCTTCCAAGCTTCCTTTGCCTCAGCGACCAATTTCTCCCGGTGGTGTGCAGCCTCGTCCAACTTGTGCTTGTCATGAGAGGCCTGTAATGAGCGACGGTGATACCAGCCATAAGCCACGCCCGAGAAGAGTGCAGTATATCGAATGACCTGTATAACGGGCACAAAAGGTTTAGCCTTGCAAGACCCCAGACCAACCAGGCAAACAACACACATTGACAGTTGGCGAGACCATAGTGCTGCCCGGCGAATTTCAACCCGTGAAATAAGTATATGGGTTGCAGGCAACTGGGTGCGCTGGATGCAGATTGTTGAATAAGCACAGTCGCACTGAGAGGACAACCGACCGACCTAGTTTTTTGGATGGTGGAAAGCGCTTTGGGTGATGAGCAGATGAGTGAATGCGGAGAATTTCGGCAGTTGATTAGGTAATCTCGTAAATGACTGCCGGTTCAGTGGCAGCTGTAGATTTCGTGACCTCTTTCGAATCCCGATATTTCTTTTACCGTTTCTGAAAGGGCCCTTTTAAGTCACCGCATTCAGCGTGTTCCAGGGATAACGAGCCAGAAGCAAAACAATTGGCAATCGGGACGACCTGAGGGCTGGGGATGATTTCTGGAAACAGCGGCGGAATATTTTTTATGCAAACAAAAACGCATCGTAAAGTGAATCTAGACCGTGAGTCTTCTTGGCTGTCATGGCCATCCTGGATGACGATGAGTCTGTGTCAGTGGTTGGGAGAACCTGCCCTGACCCCCATGTAGTTTTAGTCGTATGTCCCTGCATTGGCATGAGGCCGCGCAGGTCGGGGATGTGTCCTCTGACAGTGGTTGGAGTTACACAGCGGTGAGGGAGTTGGTGTTCCAAGGTGTACTTGAGTGGTTGTAGCTTGTATCTCTAAGTTCACTATGGGTCGATTGTTCCTCATTGGGACCTCGCCGGTAATCAATCCTTCTTCCTTCCCGTCCCACCATCTCATTGTGCAATGCCTAACACAAGTGTGGTCCATAGCGGAGGATGCCTCTGTAAAGCGATTGGGTATCGAGTGACGGGCCTGCCGATTCTTAGCGCATATTGTCACTGCACACTGTGCCAAAGGTTCAACGGTATGTATCTAACTTTCTTGGTCCTCAAAGATTCTCCGAGTCTGACGTGCCCATAGCGGCTGCCTTCATCTGCACTATCCACTTCCCGGCATCGTCTTTTGCATGGACTCATGCTGAACCCCATGATGAAGCCCTCGACTTCTTCGATGTGCCCACGAAACCGTGGAAACGGCGTTGGCGTTGCAAGCAATGCGGGGTGACAGTTGCTTCCTACAATTCCAGGTCCAATAAATGGAGCATTTGGGGCGGGCAACTAGACCGCGATGCTGAAGGAAAGATCATCGACTGGGACACGATCAAGCCCACAGCACACATATTCTACGAGACGCGCATGATCGACGTTCGAGATGAGCTGGGAAAGTGGACTGGATATGAGGGACAGTCAGAAAGGCTCAGTGGTTAGGCTCAGTGGTTGATAAGATAAACGGATGCCAAGAAACCGGGGCAATAGTATTAGTAAAAGGAGTAGCTTCCATCTATGTATACATCACTTTTCAGACCTCGCCACAACATCATTCTGACCAGGACGCGCAAAACGTTCAAGCCCAAGTGTTCCACATTCTTGTGCCAGCAAGGCATACGTGGATCACAAGCCATGCAGTCTTTCCGTGCCTCTCCCTGGGTCACCTACGACCCCTCCCACAGTACTCGCAATGCCCATGTTCACTCAGAAGACGGAGATGTTGACATGGACGCACCTCGCATATCCACCCTTCGAGACGAAGCGACCCCACCGCCCCGACCGTTAAAAAAAACAACGCCAAAACCGAAGAAACGTCCCGCACCTGCACCTGCTCCAGCCGCAAAAGAAGCCGATGATCAAGAAGACGAAGAAGACCAGCTCATCGACGAACTCATGGATGATGATGACAATGCTGACTTACCGAAGGCATCACCTTCCTCCCGCTTAACTGATCCTTCCAGCAAGCGTAAGGTGTCTACGTCGAGCCGCAAGCCACGCAAAGTCGAGAAGAAGCTGGAAGGGGAGAGAAAGACAAAGCAAAGAGTCACACAAGCAACGGGTGCGCACACTCTTGCCCCCACTATGTCCTGTTTCAAGGCAGCTCCGGCGGAATCTCACGAAGATACAGACCCTATCGACAACTCTCCGATGCGTCCAATCGAGGAGTCTTCTAGTGTGAGGGCGAAGAAGAAAGTTTCTCCCCGCAAGCCCCCTGCCATCCCGCGAGCCAAAACCAAGCTCGCTACCAAGTGAGTAATCTCATACAGCCATAGACAACTCATTTTCAAATTGCTTGACAGGCAAAAATCAGCTATTCCGCCTCTACTTCTTGAAGATCCTGGCTTGCTGAGTGAAAGTCAGTCCTGTCGGTTCGATCAAGCGTTTTATTTGCCTAACCTGCCGCCTAGGTTATGCCGGAACGGCAGCCTCTTCGCCCGTCACGATTCAATTCGAACAGAACTCCCCAGAGCCGGAAAACGTGCCCCCCAGCTCCCCTCCTGCGTTGATGGAAGAACCACTCGTGAACTTGGAGAATGTGCCGATTCCAGTCTACCCTCTCCCGACAAAGCCATTTCCCGTCCAACCTCCTCCAAAAATTCCAGCTGGCTTTGCTCCTTTACTCCCTCTAGATAAAAGTTGCAAGAAGGTGAGACACTGGCGCGAAGCCAATCGCGAAATACGCGGCATTGCTGGCGGGCGATGGTTTACTCGGTCTTGGGTGGGTGGCAAGGAGTCTGAATACGCATCCTTTGTCGGTGGCAATCATGCGCCGAGCAAGGTCGCAGATGACAAGGCCTCCGCTTCAGGTCTCGCCATCCCAAAGCTCTTTACAGCTTCTATATCTGCACCCGCTTCGACGAAAGCACTCGGAAAGCTGAAAGCCTCGTCTAAGGCTGCATCCGCTGCGACTTCAGCCACGCCTTCTCGTGCCCCATCCGCTGTTCCTGAACTGCAGGGGGTCTTGACAGCCAGTGCAGTTCGCGCACCTACGAAGATGCGTATATCCCAGCAAGCCTCGAAGTCTGAAGGAGCCGACTCCGAAGTGGGGATCACCCAAGAGGCCTGAATGAACGAAGATTGCGCTGCATATTTGCTATCGACTTACTACTCTGATTGTGTTTATTAGGTGTACTGTTCTCCCCACTATTGTAAGATTATAATATCCATAGTTGTGGAATACGTTACATAGAATCTTCAACTCGTTCAGTTGATGGACACTAACTTAAGGAGCTGACGATCCTGGTAAATATTCAAATTCGGCAGTGTATACTTTCTGGTCACATTAGTGACTGTGTTGGACGCGACACGCGACGTCGATCAATGGATTCGTAGCTTTTATCAGTATCCTCCTGCTTACGAACTAACGACTTCACGACCTTACCTGACGGTGTCCTATCTACCTTCTCAGAAAGAAGGACGTTGACGACCACAAATATTGATTGGACTCTTGGCCCATAGCATGTCCTCCGGTATTGTGACATCAGACAACAATGCATCTGGGAACACCTTCCAGAAGGGTTCCGCTAGGGTGTCAACAAGGACTAGTGAACGGTGTGAGTGACATAGGCCATTTAGTGCAAGAGGGGTAACCAAGTTTACTTGTTAGCTCTCGCGACGCAAGCATACTCCTCCGATCCCAAGTATAAGAAATACGTCCAACAAGTCGAGAAGTGCTTGAATTCTTTCGACAATGTTCACGAATGGGCGGATTGCATCGCGTTTCTGAAGCAGCTGTTAAAGGTACGAACCTATCTCCCCATCTAGGGCCGCACTTATGACCGATGTTCTCTGGAAAGACTTTCCAATCCTACATGCAATTCAAGGAGATTCCGCGCAAGTTGATAGTAGCGAAACGTCTGTCTCAATGCCTCAACCCGGCCCTTCCAACTGGTGTTCACCAACGTGCTTTGGAAGTCTATGTCCACATATTGGCCGTTCTTGGTGTACGTTCCCAAGGACCCAGATTAACACTTTGGCTCATGGCTTTGCACGGCTCAGGTGGAGGGTTTGAAGCACGACCTTGCTCTGTGGTCTCCTGGTCTCTTCCCGTTCTTTGAGTATGCTGCTACATCTGTCAAGGTGCGGCATCATCTTCCCCAAATTGGTTATTTCGTAACCCCTACGAACTAGCCCACATTGCTCAACATTTACGACACACACTACATCCCCCTGCAAGCAGACCTCCGACCGATAATGAAATCATTTATCCTAGCCTTGCTACCTGGTCTGGAGGAAGAGACGGGGGAATTTTTTGACAAGGTCACTTGCCCCAGCCTCGTTCTCGCTATGTTCTCAATTCGAAACGCGGTTAGGTTCTCAGTCTTTTAGATCGCCTGTCGGGAGCAGTGGCAATATCTTTTTTCTTCCAAAACATATGGCTCGTCATGTTGACTACGCCATCTGCTCGAGGAACGTCTCTCAACTTCCTTGGACGTCGGCTTCCGCGTTTAAATGTTGATGAAGGTATGCCAGTCTCATGAAGTTGACCTTGCAAAAGTTCATAAAATCCTCAGATATCAGTGGTGTTGTCGGAAAGGATATTGGATTAATGATCCGCGCCTTTGCTGCAGCATTGGAAGACGAGAATCTGCTTGTTCGACGTGCGGCTCTCGATATCCTGTTGCAAAGCGTTCGAGTAAACAGCCACACTCTTCGGAAAGCCCACCAAAACGATCGCGCCATACTGATGCGAGCCGCTACTGGGGTAGTTCTGCGTCGTGATCTTTCACTAAATCGTCGCCTGTACACCTGGTTGCTCGGTACAGACGAGAAGAGCGAGAATCAGATAGCCTATTTGAAGGAAAATTCGCTCGAATTGCTCAGTTCAACGTTGAAGGTATTTCTCGAAAGGATCGACCATGTCAATTCCTCACGGTACGTTTCTTCTAGAGCGAAATGTCCTCCCCATCCGGAGAATATGCAGAATCTCGGCCGTTCAAGATTCTCATATCTTTACTGGACAAATGGGAAATCGGTGCTCCCTTAACTGAAGTTTTGGTGTACGATTCCTTCAAAGCCGTCATGGATCTTGTGCAGCACCCAGTTGAGAGCGGTGAAGATGTTCGTGCTTGTCTTCACTGCTGGAACTTGTCTAACCACTCTGCTCATGTCCAGCTCACAATGACGGCAAATACCTTGTATGAAGCCGTCGAGCCACAGTTGCTCTGGAAACACCTACTGTCCGCTATATTTAAGGATATGACAGGCGACGCCACAGAGGCCGAGGTTGGTCCGAACCAGACATATCCGATGATGTTTCCGTCTCATCTGAACCTATCAGGCTACACGTTTGATCCGATTTATACTCAAATCCTTTTCTCAGGATGAGGAAGTTCAGACAATCCATCTTCCCGTCGTCTTCTCCGCAATTATTGACCTCATGGCAGTAGGTGTTGTATTATCCCCAATCGATGTAATACTCACAACAACCTCAGGTGGAGATTCAAACCAACCCCTCCAAGGCCTCTTCTGACCGTTTCAGAGAAACAATAGTGCTCTTGGACGATATGGTGCAGTATATTCCACATTCAGGCCTTCTGCAGCGCCCTGGAGCCAGCACCTCGGACGACGACTATCAACGACCCTATGACTTTGCATGCTTGTTTTTCAAGATTCCAGTCAAGTCAATGCTCACGACTTTTAGTCCTCAGCCAGCTATACCCCTGGCATCGTGCTTCGAACAATTAGCATCAATGAGCATAATTTATGCTCGGGGTCTTTCAGGAGAAGCACAAAGTGGCCGCACTTTACGTGAAGCGTTCTGCCGTATCTTGAATCTCATAGATCGCCTTGTTGGACGATTAGTGGCCCCGATTTCTCTGGCGTGGCACCCGAAAGAGTGGCTTGATTCAATGCTATCTACCTTGAAACACGCGGCAAGTGTTTTCTCCTACAACTTCCTCCACTCTTACTAACATGAGGCCTCTAAGACTATCACCTTTACTACGGTCGATCGAATGATCAGCCTAGCAATTGCGCTTCACCGAAACCAGTACCTGGATCCTAAACTGGATATTCATGAGAGGGTGACGGTGTATCGATTAGTGACTGCACTTCTGAAGTATCTTGGCCCGGAGTGTACGCCATATCAAGTTCGGGCAGTGAACTTGATCTGGTCCATACAATCTTCAACAACGCGCTCTCACGTCGAATCCATTCTGGCGCAATCTCTCACTTCGCCCGAATCTCGCAAGGCATACGAAGCTTATGAAGCATTTGGAGTTCTATGGAGGTTGTCTGGTATGAGATTTCGTCGCTGTGACCCTTTTCGTGCAATTGCTGACAATTTTGTCAAAGACGACACCCTACTTCCCGGCTTTTATTTCAAGGTCCCGATGATGATTGTTTTAGACGCTTTGAAGAGCGACAAGCCCGGACTTCGGCGGATTGGAGAAACGTGGATGCGTTGTAGCCTGAAATCGTACATCAGGTGTGATAGCGTCGCGCGTCTCATACCAACTGGAACTGACAACAAGCAGGATTCTTGACCCTATCCTTCATGACCTTCTAGACCCTGGAATAGTGCGAAGCCCCACAACATTCAAAGTTAGAGGGAGAGAGTTGCCTGGCTTCTCTTACGAACGTGCATTCGACCAAAGAATTATGAATCATCTTCTGGAGACTTTACTCTCGATTGTGTCCTTTGGTGGGCAAGGCTTTACAAAGGCAGCAAGTACGTCCTCTATTAAGCGTTCGCATCACATTGGACTGGTGCAACGAGTAACGAGCAGTAAGTAATCCGACCTCTTTGCACTTGACTGGGCTGATGGGCGTGAAGGTGGCTTCGGAGACACGGAAGCAACTTACCTGGACGTCTTGATTGAAACGTTGCTCCGGTTTGTCTCAATCCAATCACCAGAATTGACTCCTGCTGACGGTCCAAACAGCTTTGTCCAATCTGAGCCAAATACAACATTGGCTGAATCCATGCAACCATTAAACAATATCATTCAGAGTAACGCCATCGAACTCCTGCAGGCCATCGTATCTCGAGGCGACACTGTGCACGGCCTAATTGAAACCGTTGAAGCCACGACCATCGGGAAACTTTACTTTTCAATACACACCGGTCGACTGGATCTCCAGAACAAATGGCTTCATTTGTTACATTCCGTGATCTCTGTCTCAACTGCCCTTCTGGAGTCAGCTCGGCGCCCTGCGAATGATAATCAAGAAGATACTGTTCCAGAGAGTGCGAGTGTGCCTGAAAAGACTGCCGACCCAACCCTGCGATACCCCATGAACCCCCTTATGATACAAACACTTGTGGATGGTATTTCAACACGAAGCAATCGTCCAGTTCTCCAACACTGGCTCGACTTCATCCTCATGGCCGTGCCGCAGTTTCAGCCGACTTTGCAGGCAGTCGTTACCCCTCTTAACGACTGTTTATGTCGACAGGTCCTTTCTTCTCTGGGAGATGTGCTCAGAGCAACTACCCAGATGCTGGATTATGCAGATGACACGGCCATATCAGTTTCTGACGCCGAACTTATCATGCTGCTCAATGGTTTAGAGCGCTTGATTCTCCTGAGTCTGGCGTACACCTCAGAGATGGACTCCCCCGACGATGAAGCTAACACTATGGAAAAATCAACTGCTGATGGTGGGGGCTTGCTAGGATATGTTTCGAATGTTTTCAGTTCTGAATCAAGTTCAGCCAATCAGACCGAACAATTAACAGTACGCTCTGTTACCACTTCCTAGCCTTCACCCTGCTCATCCTCTCGAACAGTCTCGCTCTGCCGGGTATCGTTCTTTGGATGAAGGAATTCGGGTCTTGTATTCCGTGTGGGCCTCCCTCGTGTGGAAGGCTCCGCATGAATGGTCACCTAAAGACGATTCATTCTCGTTAATATATAATCGAAGTCGACTACGATGTCGGCGTGTCCTTGAGCATCTATTCCGCGTTCAAAGCGCTGAAGTCTTCGAGTCGATCATTGATTGGTGGAGTAGAGACCAAACGGTAAGTACAGTATGTTTTCTTATGAACACGACTTGACACCCAACAGTTGTCAGTCTCCTCCCCAGATGCTGCCTTCGAACTTGTCGATGTTCTTGTCGCAAATGCCCAGAATGCAGTTCATATGATTTGTGAAAGCATATCGATCAGGATCTTAGGGTCGTCGGAGAAGAACAGGAAACAAGCTATTAACCCGAATTTGTAGGCTTCTTTTTCTCCCTCTCTTGTAAGCACGCTGAATCTCAGCCATAGGACTGACAACGTACTGTTCAAATTCCTAGAGCAATACCTCCGCCGACTAGAAGGCCCTCTTGTTGTCCAGGTTTGGGGGCGATTTATCCAACTTATCAAGGAAATCCTCAGTGCCTCGCGAGATTTCAAGCTATATAACTTCCCTGCTCTCAAGTATAACTCTTTCCATCTCCATCGCACATGAAAAGCTGACTCGAGACAGATGTCTTGGGGTATTAGCAGATAAGATCTCCCAAACAACAGCAATGGAAGACAGAAAAATGCGGAAAGAGCTCCAAGATAATTATGGCAAATTGCTTGATTCTTGCATTGCCTATGTCGGTAGGTCGACCGACCAGGGGTCTTGGATTCGAAGAAGTGCAAAGGAAGCTATCAGCAACAGCGGGCGAGAGTCTCCTGCTCCACGACAAGGTCTGTTTCTTTCACGGTCTGCCTAAATCACCTGGTTTATCTGGCAAACATAGACTCAATACCTAAGCCTGATGACAAGTCTGAAGTGAATGTAACATCAATTCCTCCAGAAACGCCTCGTTTAGGGTCATTGGAAGTCATCGGACAGGTGTGTGATTGATTTGACATGTTCGCCTGCGAGCTCTGTTAATGAGCACCCTCAGATCAATGGTTTCATCGCAGCCTCCGCCCTGCCGAATCTGCGCAAACTTTTGATGGAAAACGACAAGATCATCAGTGCATGCAACAACATTATCTATTACATCGTCAACCCAGCACTCCGAGGGAAAACCAGGTATGACATTGTCGGTCATTGGTTCACAGAAATCTCTGATTTTTTTTCAACCCTGAATGTTAAGACCCATGGACGTTGACTCCACGGTGATACAGATATTACAAGAAATGACGCGCATACCCCCTGCCCTTAAATCATGGAGGACTCCGGTATCTGATCTTCTCAACGACAACCGGCTGTTTAACTGCAACCCCGAGGACGCCATGAAATGGAAACCCATAGTCAAATCTCTGTATGACTCGGACAAGACTACTTTTCCAGAGCTCTTAGGTTGGTCTCTGAGAGAGGGTTCTCCCGCAATCCTTATTGACCGGATCTTCTGCAGGAAAGGTGGCTAATGCTTCCTCTACCAATATTTTCACAAACCGGGAATACGAAATGTTATTGAGATCTCTGAACCTGCGACGGCTTTCATACGTCCTCTTCAGCGGCGAAAAAAACCACTTTCTCATACAACTTCCAACAATTCAAGAGAAACTAGTGGATATCTTTCGGAGTATTCCTTCCCCTGTTGTCCAGAGTGAAGTCTTTCTGTGCATCCGAGTACTGCTTTGTCGACTATCGCCGCACAACCTAACGAGCTTTTGGCCGGTTGTACTGACTGAGATGGTGAGCGATGGTTGCCTCGCTTTTGTTTGCATCTATCTGAACAACTTCCAGCAACGTATATTTGAGCAGGCCCTGACGAATATACCTGCCGATGGTTCGGAAGACTTGCAACTGATACTAGCTGCTTGCAAATGTTTGGACACTCTCCTGGTGCTTCAGACCGAGGAGTTCCAGATGTAAGGGCTTTGTCGTGTGTGCATTGTTTGCTAGCTCATATCCGACGTAGTCACCAATGGATATTCATCACAGACACCGTAGATGCCGTCTACCGCCCTGATGACTGGTCACCAGAAGCCATGCTAGATCAACTCGCAGAGTTAGCAAACAGCCTACCAGTCGTAGTATGGTTCTTTCATGTCCCTTCTCTTTGTGGTACTGACACATAATTACCAGGAATCAACAGGTTCAAATCATGTTGATATTATCACCAGCCATACAGACCGGCGACCTATGCGAAGACCATTTTTAGGATCTTTGCGGCAAATAGAGAGTATGAGGGATCTTATTCCTTTTTTCTCCAACATCAGCATATCGTCGTACGAGAGTGTTTATGCAAGTGGTGGCAGCATTGACTGGGAGGCAGTTGAAAAGTCTATCGTGGCGGATATGTTTGATGGTAGATAGCTTCCCCCTGGCTTTCGTACCGTCTTCAAGAATTTATACCCTTACTGTGTTGATTTTCCCTGGTAAATTTTCAAACAGGCCATGTCCCTTGCAAATTCAAATGATGAGATAAATACAACGGCGATCCATTGAGATTGCGAGATCCTAGAACAAGATCAATATACAAGAAGCTCAGAAGTCGCCCCAATTACGTCGGAATTTATACTGCATTCGGGAAGACTTTTCAGCGCTCAGTGTCAACAACGCCAGCTGAAGGAGAAGACAATACCTTGTAGGGGAGATTCTTCCTGTTGAGTTCAATTAATGTTATGAAGACCTGCCTGAAATATAGAAAGCATGACTCACCTGAGCTTGTCACTTGCGTCTGTAGGTGGCTTGTACCCGGCTTCTCCGCTACCCCATTCACCCTTTCGAGCCCCTTCAGTCTTGGCGTTCCTATACTTCACTTCTGGCTCTTGCTTTTCTGGAGGAGCAATTCTTGTTACCGACCTGGAAGTCGGTGTGGCGTCTGCGGTTGCAGAGGAGGAAGAGGCTGCAGCCGCAGCTGCAGCCTCTTCCTGCGCCTTCAAGACATCTTCAACAGTAACACCTTGGAATTTGGCTTCGCGTTCAGCTTCCTGGCGCTCAATGCTTTCATGCTGGGCGAAGTGCTCCAAATCTTCAGGATGTGTATACGATTCATCAGTCTGGGTTTCAGGTGTTGAGTGGAATTGTTCTAAACGGCCGGTTAAACACCTTTTGGGTAAACGTCGAGTGTAATTTTCTGACCTTCATGATGGAGGAAGAATTCTAAGTATGTGTATCAGCAATGAAAGTATGTAATTCTGAAGGGCATTCTCTGCGTACCACTCTCGACGTCGTAATGGTGGCCTTCAGCACCGAGTCCGTCGAAATTCGGTAGACCGCCCAAGCCTACTTTCTCGAGTTCCTCCGCGGAAACAACACCATCGCCATTGAGATCAAGACGCTCAAGCACTGACTTGACAATATGATCCGCTTTCTTCTGGTGCTCAATTTCGTCCTAGGTGTCCCTAATTAACAGACGCAGACAAAGACTCCTTGGCTTCCCACCCACCTTGGACTTCTTCTGCGAGTAGACATGATGAACACCGTAAATGGCCTCAATTTCGTCTTTGTCCCAGATACCGTTCCTGCGAATCACCGCGCGTTGGAAGACGACAACTTTCACTTGCACGATGTGGGGAACTCACCGGTTCAGGTCATGCAACTGGAAGAAACTCCGGGTGTCAAAGGAATCACTAAGAAACGAGATCACGCATGCGAACAACATGGGGTTGCGCTTGCGTTGAGGCTTACATATGGTGCTCGGAGGTCATCTGGGTTGACATTTAGGACGAAATAAAGAAGACAAGAGTGACAAGACTTACGTGTCGTTGGGCATACTGTTCGATTGTCTCCCCTTGAGCAGGCCCTGCATGTTCGTGGTCGCCGTGTCCAAGGCTACCTTGAACGAGCCCTAGGAGCGTTAGACAGACGAGTTTGCTGAGCATGGCCGATTCCAACTTCAAATTAGCAGCCACCCCCGAGACAATATGGGTGCTTAGTCATCTACTCCCACACAAGTGACCCTTCACATCCTTGGCATATAGACTCTGTCATCACACCTAGTGTCATGGGAGGCAGTGGCGTACAGGCGCATTTCTCATGCTGCGATCAGCACCGCCGCTATGTACAAGGTTGGTTTAGTTGGCGAGCAAGATGAGGTAGAGGAACATGGTGCGGCACGGTGACCATGCCGCCGCACCACAAATACCCAACAAATACCGGAAGTCGGCCGGAGTTAAACATCGTTCATCGAACTTCAGGCCTCAGGGCTCGCACAATGTCGACCCCGTGGAGCTCCTCGTGTACAATGCTGTCATCGCAGGCGACGTAGGAGGATTTGACAGTGTTGCCATCACTGAGCGTCCGAGTCTCGAGCTTGCTCGACGCTCGTGCCGCGTGGCTTCCAGAGCCAAACACTGTTGTCTGATCTCCCTCTGACCTCAACCTTTACCAACAAACCCGTTGCACGGTCTAGTCTGCAGCATTCATTTAGACATTCGACGGTCCATACGAGGAGGTTGAAGTGGTAGACTGTACATAGTATGTGCTCAGCTGGCGGAAATTAGGGCAGTCTTGCTAGTTTCCTGTTTGTATCCCCCTCCATGCCCCGCAGATCCCGAGTGGGTCCACGCGGTGTAACACCATATCATATCATATAGAGTCGTGCCCCTTTAAACGAAAGCTTGAACTCTCATCCAACTTTTAAAAATGAGAAAATAATGTAATGCCTATACCAGATCCTAGACGTATAACCTAAAAAGAGATGTGATTAATTATATCCTAAGCGAGTGTGGCGCTTTCATATGCAGAAATACGGAGAACCTGGTCATGGTGGTACAAGTTCGAATTGGTGTTAAATCTTCCTACAAGGTTACCGAAAGGACTCCGAGACAGCAGCTGAGTAGCGTCATAGCCGCAGTGGTTAGTTGCAGCTTCCAGCCACCGAGGGTATGTGAAGAGCTTGGATATGGCGCCCAGGTCGAGGCAGGAGCTTGCGTAGGATTGTCAGCACCGTTCACCGTCCTCAAAGTGCTCGGTGGTTCCGTGACGTTTTGTGTATGAACAGTTTTGGCACCGATGTAAAGCTCCCCCAAGGCATTCAATCCTCCATCCTCCCTGAGCAGATCTTGTACAGGTTAGTGGAAATTCCTGATACCTGAATGATAGGCCCTTACTGTAGTGAGCATCTGGGCGAGGGCGCTGGAGAGGTGTCAGAGCTCAAAAACTGATCCTGGCATACTGATTGACTTACGAAATAGCCGAACCATGCATAGCGTTCAATCCAATCCAAAGTGTCAAGATAAGTGACCGTTTGATTGAGAAAATTGAGGACTTCGGTGTCATTTGTCGACGTGTCGCCGTATTCCGTGATCCAGATTGGGTATCGAGGAAAATTGTTGTGAACATCCCAGATGTATCCGTAAAACCCTTCGACCCCAGTGCCGTACCTAGCCGAATACTGAGCGAAAAAGAAAATGCACAAAATAAATCGACGCGCCAGTGTAAAGGAAGGAAGTCGATGGTGCAGTTCCGACAGGCCTCGAGGAAGGAGATTAGCCATGGGCGACCAGTTGGTGAAGCTGTAACAGCAGGTCCACCCAGGCGAATTCCGAGGGATTTAAGAGGCTCAATGTATTGTATCCAAAGATGCGCTGCCCCCACAGGGTCCATGTTGGCCTCGTTCACGTAGTCAGGCTCGTTGAACGCCTTACGAGGGCAGATTATCAGCTAGCCTGTTCAACGGGCTCCATGGAAAATTACTGACAAGAATCGTATCCGCGCCTTGCATCTTGACATCTTCCGCAAAATTGTCAATGCCCACGGAACCCCACTGCATCGGGATGTACTTGATGTTGGACGTCGCAAGATAGGCGGGAGGCAAATCGCCCCAGTTGTATTGCCAGGAAATCAGGCTATCCGACTGGTTTGCATTGATAATGTCACCTGGTATTGTTCCGGAGTAACCTATGCCTCGCTTTGGATTTGGATTCCTGGGGCGGGCGGCAACCAGAGAAGACAAAAGTGCGGCGGACCAGCAAAAAGACGCACGGACGAACATCTCGAGAAGGGAAGGAAAGGGGCCCAAATGCCTCAAATTCATCCGAAGGACTCTTAAATATTACGCACGTCCATCATCGGGACTCGAAGCTTAAGAAGCGGAAGAAGTTCCCTGGCATGGCATGGCATGGTCAGGGCGAACTGTCCAGCCGGTAATGATAGGGAAAGTCAACGTAGACAGGTATGCTTCCTTCAACCAAGTACAAGGCGAAGAAGCACCAGCATGTATTCGTAGGAGCTTCCATCCTCATGAGGATAAGCAGGATTGAGAGGACGGACAGTCGCAGCTAGCATTAGCGACAATAGGAAAGAAGGTTGAAGGCACATATACCCTCCAGGCCAGAGGACCGGACCGGTCGAAATATGAGTATAGGCTTACGCGAAGTCGGAGAAGGGTGAAGACGCCGCCAGAAAAAGGTTGAATAACGCGAAAGTCCCCTCTACCAGCTTAATGCCGTGCCTTTGTAAGGATGGAACGACGGAAATAGACAGCCTGGCATAGGCCAGGAGTGCGTCCAGCAATCACGGAGCGGAGTTACTGAGATGGAAGAAGTTCCAAGGAAGTGTCAAGCAGCACGAGCTGACAGGCGGCAGAGAAGTATTAGGAGATGCACAAGAGAAACAAGAGAGAATCTACCCACGGTAAGGCATCGGTTGTCAATCTGACAAGGCTTCCTTGCACACGATTTTCTTCATTTCGGAGATTGTTCAACAGACGGCCCAACTCGAGATGGAGGCAGGAACCATTAAGCTGTTCCGTTGAGGGCCCTACCTATGATTTTAAAGGGCAGCATGTCAACCTCGAACTCAAGCCCACGATGCTGGCAGGGACACATGCCCGCTGCCCTGTTGTCCTCTGTGGGATTGTTGATAGCTTTTCAATTTCAAAGTTTCAGGACAAAATTATTTTGTGTGCCCTATTATCAACAGGATACGCTGAGGGAAGCCGCTTCAAGTTGAGTTTGGGACCAGTAAGACTGGCCTGCTCAATTGCGAAATCAATCGTCCGGAATGACGATGAACACAAAAGGGGCATTGCCATAGGAGTTGCGGACAGTCTCACTGACTCTTCGAAGGAGAATATAATGTTGGAACTCGGTGGTGGAATGTCGGCGATGCTGTATAGCACAAGTGAGACAAGTGATGGATCACTGACTTGTGGCGCAGTCGAGTCACGCGTATGAGTACCAGTCCTGGACAAAATTACCCTCTACAGTAAAAATTCTTCACGATTTCTCTTAATCACTCACGAGATTGCCTTATTGAGGCATACTGTACTTATTTTCGCTACTTTAACTTATCGTTCAGGCTCAATCGTGAAATTTTAATACAAGCGTCGCATCGAAATTTCAAGCTTATCAAGCCGAAATTTACCAGCAAAAATTATGCTGTAGTGGCCGCGGAAGAAATAATAAAACGGAACATTCAGAAGGGGTTGTCAATTTAAGTATTCTAGGAAGGGAATGTTCAATGGAGCCAACGTGGGGCATTTTGGGCTTACAAGTCTATTTGACGCAACTGTGACGGACCGCTCGCGCGTCACGCTCGGCGTCGGACTTAGGTTTTTCTTTGTCTATGCACATATGGATCTATGCTTACGATATCATGCTTACACTATGCTTTTCGTAGGGTATATAAGGACGGTAGATACATAGAGTAGGAGACAGTCTTGAATTATAGTGTCTTACACTGTCTTTTGAGGCTCGACCGTGTACCAGCGCGCCCCGTCACAGCAACTTGGAGCGGCAGCTGTGACGCAGTTTGTCACGCTCCGCCATCTCCTCCCCATATTATTATGCCATCTAAATCGCCCGCACAAGCCCTGCTTGACAAGGCCGACAAGAAGGCCAATTCCTCCACTGGCTGGTTTACTTCTGCTTCCTCGAAGTTTGAGGAGGCTGGCGATCTCTATCAGCAAGCCGCCAATGCCTTCAAGCTCGAGAAGTTGTTCAAGGAAGCGGGAGATGCATTCGCCCGAGAAGCCGAGTGCAGAGAGCAATGCAAAGAGGGGAATGAAGCGGCTAATGCTTGGTGGAATGCCTCTAAGGCTTACAAGAGAGGATTCCCGGATCGTGAGTCAGGCCTCCTGCAGCGACAGCTGCCCGAAGTAATCGACATCCCACAGTTGCTATCCAGGCCCTAACACAAACTATCGTCCATCTCACTCAAGGGGGTCGCTTCAGGCAGGCTGCAGATAGAGAAAAAGAAATTGGGCAGATCTATCTTCAGGAGTCTAACGATCTCCGAAGAGCTTGTGAAAGTTACGTTCGGGCAGGAGATTGGTATGCCCAAGAAGATGCCACTGCGTGAGCGTCGCATGCGAATTAGGAATCGCAACCAACTGACCTTTTTACAGAACGGCCAATGCATGCTATAAAGATGCGGCCGACCTTCATGCCGATCTCGACGAATACCCGCAAGCTATCGCTCGATACGAACAAGTCGCTGATCATTCACTTGGGTCCGCTCTAACGAAGTACAGTGTTAAGGAATATTGGCTTCGAGCCGGACTATGTGCGCTCGCCATGAATGTAAGTTCTTTCAATACGCAGCCCTCAAGGTTCGATTGACATCTCATCTTCGCGTAGGATACGGTCACAGCAAAGCGGAACATGCAAAAGTACTGCAACCAGGACTCTACCTTTGCCACCACGCGTGAAGCCAAGTTCATTAATGCTTTGACTGAGACGGTGGAGGCTGGCGACGTGGAATCCTTCACCGGTGCTATTGTTGAGTTCGACCAGGTCACGAAACTCGATAACTGGAAGACCAACATTCTCCTCAAGATAAAGCGGGGAATTCAAGAAGAGCCTGGCTTGACTTGATCTGTTGACGGACTCATCTGTATCTTATGGGTTAGAACGCTGTATTTTAGCAATTCACCTCCTTGATCAAAGACTGTCATGATGTTCGAAGCACTCGAGGCTGTATAGTTCGAATTTCATCGATTCTCGTTAAAGGATTCACATACGATAGGTTGGTAGAATTGGCCCTCATTATTCAAGTCACCCAAGAATTGCTCCAGCCTCCAGTCCAACCGACATGGATCTGGTCCTAGGGGCGAGTCCAGAAATAGAACAACAACCCATAACAGGCATCGCGACTGTTGATTGAGCAGTGACGACAGAGGAACACGTCGACAGTCCGTATTTTCCTCCCACAGCCTGTTGTCGCTCCCTCTCCTTGCCATGCAATTTCTTTTCGCGTTCATTTTACATGTCTTTCATTGTGTCTACTCCCTGGTCCTCAAAATCCGCTCTTTCTGGGACCAATGTTCTTCAACCCAACCGCAGCTGTTGACCGCTCATCGCCACCGTGTCCCGAAACACCTAGCCATTGTATTTGTGACTGATGAAACTGTATCTGCGCCGACGGCCCAGGGTATCTTGACCGAAAGTGTCTTGAATACCGTGAAATGGTGTCGCACTATTGGTATCAAGAAACTTACAGTGTACGAGGAAACAGGTATGTTCGTTTACTCGAGATGGGTTTTGGTACTCAAAATGTTCATATTAGATACACTTTCCCAATGCACGCGAAACATCCGTGACTGTCTTCCCGTGAAGAGCTCAGGAAATGACTCGAGCGAATCGGAAACTGAGTTTCCTTTGACGCCGCCCCCTTCGGATTACTCGGAATCCCGCCCTTTATCTCCAAACCACAGTCAAGCCAGCTTAGCACCTGTAACAACGATACATGTCGGTAGTCTCCCTCCTCCGGCAAAAGAAGGGCATAAACGTCACAAGTCGGTTGAGAGGAATGCAGCGGGTCCGTGGCATTTTATCTCTTCCCTTGCTCTAGCTCACACTTTTCGCCCAAAGAAGTTGACCTTCCAAAAAAAGATCTCATCCTTTGCCTAGCATCACGCGAATCCTCAAAGCCAGCAATTGCAGCTGCAGCTCGGGTACTGGCTCAGACCCAAAGTCGGCCTTTTCGTAAAACTGGTCGTTCACATAAAGGCCAACCGTTCGTACTTTCTGTGGACCGACTCAACAATTTACTGGAAGGTGAACTGCCTTTCTCGTTCCAGTGCTTCGTCTAATGATCCTCACAACCTGGAACTAGACGAAGATACCTTGTCATCGCCGGATTTCATGATCATCCATCACATAGCATCTTCGAATCTACTTCCAACACCACCAGAACTCCATGGGTTCCCTCCGTGGCATATTCGGCTGACCGAAATCTAGTACGTATCCAGACATGTTTTCTCCACATACAGCCTTCTGAACAGCTTCTAGTCACAATCTACCCCACTTTGACAGGCCAAGAGCGGGGTGGAATTGGCGCTCGTCCTTTGACCCTTTGGTTCTAGATGAGAACGTCTTTAGAAAGGCACTAGATGAATTTGCGAGCGCGGAGATGCGGTTTGGAAAATAGTACGTATTTACGCAAGCTTTATAATCACTTACTCTGGGCAATACAATTAATGTGCGAAGATACCGAAGGCGTGCACCATCATTGAGCTCGGCGAGAAAGCGCTGGCGGCTGGCGGTTTGCGACTTTGAAACGGGATTATTTCAGGAGAGATCGTGATAGGCGATGCTCACGGCGCCTCATGCACCGGCCTGCCTTCCTTTGATACTCATCAGCGTTGCAAGCCGCCTGGGGCGGGAAGGATCAGACTATCTTTCAAGAGCTGCCCAGATCAACTCAGGACCATTTGGAGGCCCTCAGGCGCCCAAGACCTTGCTGTGCGAAATTCCGAAGGCGTGACAGGCGTTGCTCCAAGAGACTGCACTATATATAAGGACTCTGGGATGATAAAAAGCCCCTGGTCCCCAGTCCGCCACCATACGTCCATCATCCCTCCTGAATATGCAGTCCTCATCCTTGGAAGCAACGCCGCCAATCGCCTCAGTGCTTTTCCAGCCACCAAGTCCATCGCCGTCAAATGCGGCGAATACGACTCCATCAAAGTCACCTCGTCGACTCCATACAGATCCAGAGGGCGAACATAGCAGCCAGGATTTGAGGTTGAAGGTATTCAAGAGAATCGTCGTTTGCTGTGATGGGTGAGGGGAAACAGAGTCTACTCGTCATGATCGCTCGGGGTTTTAATTTGAGTTGCCGGTGATGGCAGCACCTGGCAGGACGGCATCTCACAACATCGCTCTCGCTACACCAACGTCCTCGTATGTCTTCCGAGTCGTTGAGCATTCTCCAAACTCAAGGCAGAGGAACCAGCGGCTGGCTAGGTCTGTTCACCATGAGGACAAGCGTTTCCACCCTGCGATCCCCCAAATTGTGTTCTATCAGTCTGGTGTTGGTACCGAGAACAACTTCTACTCAGAATACATAGAAGGTATGGCGTACCGTGTTTTGCGGAGGAAACCACAGCATACTAACATGTTTTTGTTCTTTCCGATACTATAGGCACTACAGGAGGTTCTTTGGGTGCGTAGCTGTGTAGAGGTGCACAGTGTCAATGCTGAAGCCTCCATTTATAGCCGACAAAGTCGAGGAAGCGTATGCCTTCGTTGCACAGTAGGCCACACCTCCCTTCGGAATCATAGCAATCCCTTCTGACTCGTTTCCAGCAATTACGATCCAGGGGATGAGGTGCGTCTGTACGTACCCTACAAGTATGACGTCGGCGTTTAGGAGCTTTTCAGATATTCTTATTTGGCTTTTCGAGAGTACGTTCTCTTCCTGGTGTTCAAAGCAAGGTCCTAAATTCCGCATTTAGGGAGCCTATACTGCAAGAATGGTTGCAATGTTTATTGTGGGTTTATGAAACTCCAGATTTAAGTCCCGTCTTTTGTTCTGACTAGGCTTTTCAGGGAGAGATTGGTCTCCTTGACCGTAAGGACATGGACAACTTCGCCAAAATTTTCATAAACTTCCAGAATCTCGGGAAATGTAAGAACCCAATTGGTATGTTCTTCGTCACGTATATGATCGCCACAAACTGAAGAGTGCCATTAGAGAAACGTGATCTTAAAGAGAGACTTGCTCCATGGCGAGATCCTGAATCCAACGGCAAGCGGCGCGCTGACATCGACGGCGACAAGTTCACCGTCAAGTAAGGTGTATTTTTCTGTCCAACTCCTGGTCTCATCGAAAGCTTTCTAGGTTCTTAGGCGTCTGGGATACTGTTGGCGCACTGGGGCTTCCAGAAGAGATACCCTTTGGCAAGAGGGTGTACAACCTCTTCGGATTTCCTGATCGCCAATTAGGGGAGCACGTTCAATATGCTCGCCAGGCTTTGGCCCTCGACGAAATGCGACTGGATTTTGTAAGCTCCGCATGAAGCGCTACATTCTTGCCCAACTGACTTAAACCATAAGACCTGTAATAAATTTATGCAGTCAGAAGCTGGTCGGCAGAAGGGACAGAATTTAAAGCAGGCAAGCCACCATCTCAACTATCCCGATTTTTTCCTAATCGTTTAGCTTCAGGTCTGGTTCGCCGGTACGTAAGTTTAATCAGTGGTTCAGCCACATTCCGAGGAACGGCTTGTTGGCAAAATTAGGCAGTCACACCGACGTAAGTCAACATCGACAGAATTTGATGCAATATTCTTGGTAGCTAACGTGATTGTAAGATTGGAGGAGGTTACAAAAAGCACGACTTATCAGACCTTTCCTTGATCTGGATGGCAGTCTGTTTCTTCATCTTTTAGTCCTCTACCATCGTGACTAACTTACTTCCTAACGTTAGTCGGAAGTTGGACATCACCTGGGACTGGACGTTGAATATTTGACGCGTCTCGTGACACCGGTCGCTCCGTGGGGCACTCAGCAACCTCACGAGTGAGTGCCTTGCGAAGCTTTTGAGATACACATGATTCAAGCCTTTTCCAGCTCTGCGACAGGAATATTTTTCTTCGCTAGCACCGTCCAGCGGGACCTGCCTGTGATGTCCAACAACCCGGAGACGCAGGAGTTCATTCACCCTTCCGTCCTCCATCAAACCAAACTCAACGAGAAACTATCCACTCTTTTGAAAGAACAGCCGGATCTCATTTGCGCTCTCGGCCCTCTCGAAGAAGAGATGCAGAAGAACTGGCCATACGATAAGACATCAGAAGGTGCCCGAGAGTATGCTGCCCGACTGAAGGCTCGACCAACAGCCGTTGCTAAAACAACTTCTTGGATGAGGACATTCATCCGGCGCTCCATCAGTGTATCGCAAAGCAGCTCGTCCGTCGATATGGCACCTGATGTCGACACCATCGTTGTTACTGAGAGACGCAAGGATGCACGTCTATCCATTCCTAGAAGCCGTTCACAGAAGCGTATGATAGGATGAAAGGGTCGCACCCGCGGTGACCACGTTTCGATCACGATTGTTGTACTTATATAATATTCGCCAAGTTACCTGGTACGCGCTACACTACTTTACGTATTAATTCATAGTACATTTGAGCATATTTCTTTTTCCATTAAAATTTGTGATATGGGAGCCTGCTAAGTAGGAGAATCGGATTCGAGCTTCAGAATTACGCCAAGCCAAAGTGACTGATCCGGACTTCCAAAGAGGCCTTCTGTAGTGGACCGGCTATTCAACTTGGCCCACGCATCCAACGGTGAACGCAGTACGGCGTCACCTTGTCATTATTCTTCAGTGTACGAACGTCCATGCGGCGACTGTGAAGCTACATGACCGTGAAAGATCTCGTTCAGAAGTACGAGTCTTCTGCGAGCCTGACCACAAATGGTTGCGCATCCACGCAAAGTAATGGACCACGGCCACGACTTGACGACCCCCTTGTCCGTTCTGCTGAGGTAGATGTCTCGTTGGATCAACTCCCTCCTCCACGACTCGCCAGATTTGTCAAACGACCCGAAAGCGGAGAAGTCCCTACCCCGCATACCCACCTCTCTGGCGCACTACACCCCTCGACGATTTCCGCGACATGTTTGACGATCCTGAACAACGAAGATATATTTCCGACGTCAGCCAAAACTTCTCTGCGACCTTTCCCGCTGTCTCTTTCTACACTTACTCCACAGGGCTCTCAATCACGCTCTCAGCATCCTCGTTTCTCAAGGACGCTACCCATCACTTATGACGCAGATGAACAAGAATCCCTCGTCAAGCATTTATATCCCCCTGAAAGCCCCTGGTCAGATGGAAATGGTATTAGCCTCAAAAGTTCTTACTCAGCCTCTCAATACCCAAGGCATCTTCTGTTTCACAAACCCATTCCAGCGCCTATTGTGTTTTCAAGAGCCGCATTCCCCTTAAGCTTGCCGAAGCTTGACAACTACATTTCGAAGTTGTCTACACCTCCACTGGGTAAGGATTCTGAGCGGCGTGACGGGATGATGTTTCCTCCCCTTGATCAGCTGGCAAAGATTGGACTTTCACTCGATGACCTGGAGACCAACGCGACTGTGCCTCCTGCATGGAGAAATCGAACATCTATTCTTGGGGCGTCTTCAAATGCACTCATTGGTTTCTTGGTAGGCCGTCTCACCATTTATTTGGACCTCTTCTCACGTTGTCTGCAAGGGGTCGAGTGCCCTCGCGTCGTTCTACAGCTTACAGGGTCTAATAAACACAGTGCAGATTTTTGCTTTGATCTTGAGCACGATAGGTGCGTGAGCGCTCTATTCTCGAGACTTAACCTGAATTCAAACTTTCGCATAAGTTCCAGTCGGAGGGACAAACGATCTCGGCGAGAAGTGGAGGGGTCTGTTCTTGGGTACAATGTGAGGATCATTTCAAACTCTTCGGCCTTATGTTTTAATGGTTGGAGTTATATAGACCAAATGTTCTTGCACTAAACTTTGCTTCTGTGCTGGTGCAATCCCTCATATTCCTTGCCGTCTTCATCTTTCTGGCCGGCATCCTCTTGTATTACTTTCATCGTTCAACGACACGTTGCGATCGTTACAACTCCATCGAAGGACTTCAACAAACAGAAACGAAAGGCAATCAATGGGGCCTCCTGATCGTCACCTTCCTGCTGACCACCATTTATCTACCTCTCAGCACCATGTCAGTCCACGTGCTGGTGTGGTCAGAAGAATTATGGGCAGTACCGAATCCATATAAGAATGCGACAGGCACGCCCAATCCAATTCCTCTAGGCCCTGCAAACGAGTTTCGCGATCCGCTCGATTTTTGTTGGACTACAACCATGAAGCGGAATGAAGTCAACCTGGCACCCCTCGTGGTCGCTCTCGCTGCTATGGTCTTCATTTTCGTATGTTTTTTTTCGTATTCGTCTCCTAAAATGGTGAAAACTGATGGCGTGGCAAGTTCACACTCTGGTTTCCGATCGCCCTTCGCCGGGTCATTAAGAGATCTGTCCCTAAGGTGGAGAAGTTTACGGAACTTGGTCGACGTCGCAGCAAAGCAGACCTGGATGCAGAGTATCACCGGCTTCTTGGGAGAGATCGCAATCCTTTTGCGTTTTTGTATAACGGTTCGTCTCCTTTGATCCGATAGAAGCTATATTAACGGCCCACTTGCAGGTTTCCGTCGCGGCTGGGGCACATACATCTCAACCTACCTCTTCGCCAAACTCAGCACTCTCCTCATCGTCGCCGTAATTGATCCAGATAATTGCTTCTTTCGCGCTTTCTCTCGAACAACCATTCCGATCGTCCGACAATGTCTCCTATTGGTATCAACGTTGTCTTTCTTTCTTGCGCAATCTATTTTCGCACCCTTCTTGGATCCTGTGAACAATGCCAGCGAATGGACATCTCGGCTTAATTATCTATCGACATCTTTGACTGCTCTTGTCATCACTTTGAATGTACCTGGGAAGGACATATTTGATACTTATGTATTGTATAGGTATGTTGCCGTTTTTTCTTTGCTCTGTTGACTATCTCCTGACCGCTTGTGTTGCTTATCAGTATCTATATTTTAACCTATGGTCTTGGCTTTTGTATGTCCTCCACCTTCGCCTGCTCCTTCTTAATTTCACAAACATTGGAACTCAGATTTCACTCTTGTTAACTTTGGCTGGATGCAACGAATCATAAAACGTAAGTCTTTCGCAACTGATGTTTCTGATCTGATAGCATGGTCCACTTTCGCCTTTACAGGGTTGGCTAGAAGAATCGACTTCAGTAAGTTATATCGTCCTTGAGTGTTTTCATGCCACTAATTGCAATTGCTGCAGGCCTTGACATTTTTTCTCCACGGTGGGCGGTCTGGCTTTAGGAAACGTCGATCTTACTTATCGGTGTACAAGCTTGGATACTTCGCCCACTTCCGTCCACACCAAACGACGCATCTGGCAGGAATCTATCAGTACCCTCTTCTTGACAGATCCGGAGTGTCATATACCCGCCAAGCAAGCAATGGCTTTTGCCCAAGCACGAGACTCGGAGTATCCGCCTTATCTTCTTGACTTCATGGGCACGCCCGCTGAGAGGCATGTAGAGAATCTAAAGGTGTGTATGTAATTCACCATACGGAATGGACTGCCTGAATGCTCAACCGTCGCAGATCTTGCGAGATGTTGGCCTAGAAGCCTACAACAAGGCTGTGGCATTGACAACTGGCCCTGACTTTGCCTGGTACAGACATTTAGAAGGCATCATCCTCAAGAATTTCGTTGGCCCTGACAGCTATTGGAAACGACCTGGGAAGAGCGTCATACCCAATTGCTCTAGTTTCTTTGGAAATGCGTGGTGGATTCCTTTTCCTCCAGCTCTTGTATGTGTTTGAGTTATGAAGTCCTTTTTCTCCATGCCTGAAATTTGTCAGGTAATTCGCTATGACGAGGGACCTTGTGCAGTCCTGACTGCTGCCTCGGAACTCGAAGCTTATATCTCCCAGAATTCCTCAGTGGATATTCAGAGGAGGCGGTATATTCGCATGTCTCTGCGAGCACTGGAAGGTCAGATTATTCGGTGGCCATACGAACATATTCAGGTAGGTATCTAATGACTGGGTTTGAGGCGACCTGACGCTACATACACAGGACGTTGGCACCAATCTACCATGGTGTTGTGGCCGCAACTACAGCGCGGTGACATCGCGCCAGTACCAGCACGCTGTTCTACGCATCAAACGTCGCGGCCATCTGATATGGAAAGGGCTACCTTTGGGAAGTGGCTTCACCGTTGAGCTACGATACTCCAAGAAGGTCAAAGTTTCTGGCGAGGTAATAGGGCTGAACGAGGATTACGACCTGACATCCTCGCTCGCCCGGTTTCTGGAAATTAACAGAGAACTCGTCGACCAGGGTCTACGTTCGATCGAAGGAAAGCTTTCAGAGTATAGGCAGCATCACCGAAAAGAATGTCGATGGAAATCGCGTGTTTTGACCTACCGTTTCTTAACATCTGTGTACGACAAACCTCGCGATCCCGACACGATTGCTCAAAGCTGCCTCGACTTGGAGCGAGATACTAGAGTCTGTCAGCTGATGAGTCGGAGTGAACCCGTCTTTCGGTCGGCCTATGATAGATTGGCTGCAGTCTCAACCTCCGAGGCAGCGACGTGGTGGTACATATTCTGGGTATGTTGTATATATATTCCATCCTTTGGTCCAAGTCAAGGTTGACCGACTATTCTACAGGATGATTTGTGGAGAAGAAATCACGACACAATCTCCGGCTTGCAGAAGCACGCTTGTGACTTCAACCCCCACTACAAGGCCTCCATCGCGTATACACCCCTCTCTCGGCCTGCCCTGGAGAGTTTTCTCACTCAAAGGGGCTTGCTTCACAAGAAACCACACCTATTTGATTTCTTCCATACCGGGTTTTTGAACAAGCTCTATTTACGACTAAATGATGCTGTTTTCCGAAATTCTCGCCGCGTAAGTGTCCTTTTGTCTTGAGCACTGCGGTTACAAGCTCTGACACCTTTCAGGCGGTCATGTTCCATTTAGGCAATGATAGACGTGAACTGGACATGGAAGACGTGGACGTTCTCACCCAAGCGCAGTCCTCTACACTGGGCACTGGTGGCGGGACAGACCACGACGTGTCAGGCATCCGTGCACGGCCTACGTATCGATGGGAAGGCCTTCTGGATGATCCCCCACGTAACGGCGGCCATGAGGGCCGTCGGAAGTGGCTGGCGAAACTCAAGGCATGGTTTGGTATTACTCCTTTATGGAGAGCAGGTTGGACCTCAAATGGGCTGTCCTTGGATGTTAAACTGCAGGATGGGCGTTATGTGTTATTAGTCGATGGTGCTTCCAGTTCGGCAACATCACCAACAACAACTCGAAGCCCTGGCGCTGCGACTGCGACTGCAACCGCCAGCATGCATGACAGTGCCCAGTGTTGATTTACACGTCCCTCGACGTGCAAACATGGTAGTAATACATGGTTGTAATACTAATATGACCGTCTCGACAAGCTGAAAGCGAAAGAGATAGTATCTCGAACATTAACAGAATTAATACACTATGTAATACTTAGTTTTTCTGGCATCTCTTGCACAACCTTGTACCGAAGTCGATCACCTCCCAGTCTTCTGTGCCCGGTGTAGTTCGAGCGTAGAAGACGCCTTTAGGATCCCAGACTTGTTTAAGCCTATAAAGCCTCACGTAGTTTGCGCCCCAGTACTCCTCCTGCCAGTTAGGCTCCTCAAGGTCTCCCTATTATGAAAATATGGGGTCAGAAAAAGACGAAATTCAGAAATTGGCCGACCAGACCTACCTCGTTGACGTATGCACCACCGTGGGGGCCAGCCTCTCTGAAGGCCTTGCCAACAATGTTGGTAATGAGGTTCTGCACCCTCGCCTTCTCGGTCAATGGCGCGTTGCCTGGAACGCTGATCGACGTGATGCTGAAGCTCGACGCGTTGCGCCAGACAGGATGAATGGCATTGTCAACAATAGGTGCGCCATGGCCAGGACCGACAACATGTCCAATGATAAAGGCGTTGTTGGCGGCCGCTGTCTTGTACGCCTCAATGATGCCGCTGGCGTTCTCTTCGATATCTTGCCTAACGAAGATGCGCCCTCCAACCAAAGCACTGGAACCAGCACCCTCGTCCTCGAACATGTCGATGTACAGATCGAAGAAGGTCGGAAATTCCTTCGTCACAGTGGAGTACGGCACTCCCTGGCTCTCCAAAGCGTCAAACATGGGTTTTGCAATCGCATTAATTTGCACTGCGGTCATGTTCGGGCCGACGATGGGTTGCACATGGAGGCGGAGAGTCGTGATTTCGTGGTAGATGAAGATGCCATGGTCAACCCAGTGATTTGAAAGGTCGTGGACTGCAGCCACGCCCTTCCAGAAGAGTTCGGTGTCGTTTGTGTGGGTAGAGTTGATGTTCAATATGATACCGGCGGCTGGCACTTCAGGGAATGTCTTCACGGTGACGGAAATGATGGCAGCAAAGGTACTCGGTCCGCCGCCCTTGAGAGCCCAGAAGAGATCTCGGTTCTCTACTGCATTTGCTGTGACGTACTTCCCACTTGCGGTAACAACTTCGAAAGAGAGGGCTTGATCGGCGGCTACATAGAAGTTAACTTAGTCAAAGAAGATACCAATAAAGGATAAGAATCGGCAGATACCCATTCCATAGAATGACGACATAGGGCCGTGTCCACCTCCTTGAATATAACCGCCAGCAATTCCAACGGTCTATCAGCGAACAGGTGAGGGAATATCGACAGGACTGAAGGAAACGACCTCACAGGGCATTCTCCTCCCACAACCACGACTGGAGGGCTTTGTGCATTTGCCAGCCGGTAAAGGTCGCGAAGCTGCATTCCGGCGCCAACAGTGACTGCGCCACCGCGGTAATTGCCTGGTCCGGTATACCTATTAGTGAATGTGACATCCTTGAAGCTGTGGGTGTTGAGAACCAAGGATCCGAAGCCAGTAGAGCGTCCCAGGAAGTCATGGCCGGTGTTGCGAATGACGAGACGAAGGTTGTTCTCCCGAGCGAAGTCAATACCTACCTTCATGTGTTTCTTCGTTTTGGCGGTAATGACATAGTCGCCATAAAATCCTCTAGTGCACGTTTGGCCGTTCTCGGTGGGGAAGGGCAAACATGTCTCGTTGGTCCAGTAGGTCCACATGTTGGCAATAGGCTGGTCGGTGCTAGCATATGATCGACAGTCAGTCATGGTTCCCGGACAAATGAAAGACGGCACATACGTCCATTGTTGACCGAAGAAGTTCGCCTGAACATCCGCGCACTTTGCGGCATCGAAAGTGGGGGTGCCGGCCACGGATGGATAGCATGGTGCGGCAGGAGGAAATGCGACAAAAAGGTTTCCGTCAACTGTGGAGTTGAATCTCTGCCACTTCTTCGCTGAAGGATAGCAGGCGTCTCCTGGATAGCACTTGCAGCTGTACTTCTGGTTTCCGCGGCTGATGGCGTCCTTCCCGCATTTTGCCTCAGCCTCAGACGCAGAAGCCTTGAGCAGGAGGAGAGCCGGGAAAAGAGAGATTAACTGCCACATGGTGAGCGGTTTTGAGCGTATGTCGACTAATGGTCGGGGCCAACAGTCGAGGAGGAACGAAGTTTTGTGGAGAATACCGCATCGTATTTATGCGCACATGGAGGGAGCAGGCGTCCGACCATCGTTTGTGTCAGCAAAAGAATCAGGTCCGATCAGCGTTCTTCGACCGCTCTTAGAAGTTTATCAATTGATACGGAATATCTACGGCAAACCTTGGCGCACTGGCTCCCGGAATTGACGCCGGGGAGTGACCCTCGTGTGGTTGAAGTCTGGGGAGGATTAAAACTCAGTCCTATCCTGTCGGAGAGAAGGTTCAGGAAATGACCTTGACGACGCTCTAATTGCTTGAAAGAGCGCCCGGTGAGTGCGCTTTCGTATACGAGCTTCATAACTGTCTGACAAAATCTTTCACCTGAGGTTGGACGGAAGGAGAGACTTTCCCGACCTTGTGATGTCTTTCGTGGTTAGTGTCCTGGAGCTTCAAATCGGCATGCTGAATGAATGATTCGGTTGGAGGTAATTGGGCCGGCGAGCCCCGTACGCCGTGTCATAACCAGAACCGGTAAGTCGCAACCAGCGAATGCTTCATCTTGATCATGGTGTTGAAGAGCTGGAAGGTCTCTGCGCCGGTTGCTGAACCATATGTAGTTACCTACGACGTTGCCAGGAGATAGGCAAATGAGCATCGATGGTCAATCCCGGTTTTGAGCAGACTTGCTTGAATGTAGTTTGGTTCCAACATACAGCTGATTGCAAAACGATAGAGCTTTTCGACCAGTGTTTCTCCTCAGTGCGTTTATTTAAAAAAAAATTGTTTATTGATGGGGTTGCCAAACCAGCTCTGGCCAGCCGCTTCAACATGCCTGCTCTCGACTTCTGGCAAAAAAAGGCTCTCATTTCTTGTATTTATCAGTCTCCTGCTAGGGATTTCAAAATTATTCCAAGCGAGAGGGAGGGCAAGGAAGAAGGGACTACGTGGGTTCAGCAAGCGCCGAGGCCGAGCTTTCGGCATGTTCGGAAAGGCCTCGATTCCGTCTATTTCTGCTAAGGCCTTGTTTGGGCGTAAACAGTTTGCTGAAGAGCAACGCGAAGCGATCAGCTCTATCGTTTTGCAATCAGCTGTAAAAGAAGGGAATGGGAGAAAAGAGGATAAAGCACTAAATGTCATCTCGGCAAAACTGCCGAGGTGCGGCTCGAGATGCTGTGCTACATGTTTGGCAACGACTTCTGGAATATCTTGCGATTCTCTGACGAATCGTCGCTCCTGAGTGCTCATCGTAGTATGCCTCGCCGCTCTCGCCCAGCATACAGGAAACCTCCTAAAACCTCCGATTCCTCGGTTACCCGGGCCAAAATAATCATCAAGCCCACTGCGGCCCAAAAACAACTGATCCGCAGTGAACCCGACTTGAAGAGCGAAGATGAAGCAGTGTCTTCAGACGAGTTCGAAGAAGGATCCAGTCAGGGAAGTGGACGCATAGCTGGACAGGGTAACGATGACGAGGATGGGGACGCTGATGCACCGCGAGTTGTGCAATGGGAGGAGGATAATGAAGACGAGGAAGCAGAGGAGGAAGAGGACCTTGCTAATGAGGTACATTGTACTCTGTTTTCTCCCTTTTTTCATTCTTCAGCTTATGTCGTTGCAGAAAACCTTGCAAAACAGTTCGTCGTCTCAATTTCTCCGACGTTTACTCGACTAAATATATATGCAGATTTGCAAGACCTACCCCTGGGAGCCTTGCGGCGAGCGCAACAGCTGTTAAGTCGTGCACCTGAGGGCGACTCGGACTCGGCGTCAGACTCTGACGAAGGATCTGGAGCAGAGGAAGATATCCCAGAGGTACACGATGTCAAGGCCAAGGAGAGGGTTGAATGGAGCATCAAACCTCGAAACGACATTTCCAAGAGATCAAACAAGCACGCGTAAGCTGAGTTCAATCGTTCTTAGAGTGTATTGCTAATCTATTTACCAGCCCAACGGAGGTTACTTCCAAGCGACCTGTTTCGAGAAAAAGGACTGTGGTAGAGGCACCAAAAATCGTAAGAAAGTGACAACATACACCATAGGCAATATTCACGTCTCGAAGCAGGCTCCAAGAGATCCTCGATTCCTTGCAACAGCCGGTGAATTCGATGCAACAAAGTTTCAGAAATCATACGGTTTCTTGTCGGAGAGCCACAAGGCCGAGCTTCAAACGCTGAAGGAGACGCTGAAACAAGCCCGGAAAAGACTGGCATCATCGCCACGAGATCTGCGAAGTGAACATGAACACGAGGTGCACAGACTGGAACAAGCAATGAAGCGTGCAGAAAGCGCAGTGAACAAGGATCGTCTGGACAGAGTGGGAAGAGATGCGTTAAGTAAAGCGAAGAGGGAGGAGCAAGAAAAACGCAGAGAGGGGAAGGGACACTGGTTTCTCAAAAAAGGTACTTCCAGCTATCGCTGCCGGCATTGAAGCTAACCATGCACCTGCAGTGGACAAGCAGAAGCTGTTGGTGAAAGCGAGGTATGATGCTCTGGCACAGGAAGGCGGGCTGCGTGCAGTCAAGAAGGCTATTGAGAAGAAGCAGAAGAAGGAGAGCCAGAAAGAGAAGCGTTCGCGGCCATATGCTAAAGGAGAGCAGGGAGGCAGTAGGAAACGAGGACGAGAAGTGGACACGCCTTGGCCCCGAAAGCGGCAACGGGTGTAGCACTGTGTGAATATCCCAAAATAGCACAGAGGGCAATTATTTGAGTGTGTAGATTGGTCCAAGCTTTCCCCTTCCAAACTTCCCATGTCAGTGTAATCCACGCAGCGACTGTCTGCTCGGCAGTCTCGAGCTGCTCACAATGTCTATCCCCGATGCCTCAAACGACGGCGAGGACATCTACCGTGGCGATCCGCCCCCTCCGCACATCCACGCGGAGCCCGCTCCGTCCGTTTCGTCACATTCCTCGTCCACCTCCACCACTTCGACCTCTTCCTCTTCTCTCCCCGGTGGACGAATAGGAGCAATTGCCGCCAAACTCGAGCTTGCAATAACGAGATGGGCAAGGAATGTCAGAGGCAACTCCTCTGCGGCGTCGAGCTCCTCGAGCTCATCCTCTTCGTCGTCCTCTTCGCGCTCTTCGGACCTCACCCTCACTCGATCGCAATTCACGCGGCGTCGGAGGCGACGTCCCAGTGTCTCCTCTCTGCGCACCTTGCAGTCTGAGCGCGATATTGCTGCCAGGATAACACGCATGAAGGCCCTGCAAGAATCCAGGCAGACCACACGAGAGTTTACTCTTTACCTCCCCCCTTCCATCGCCCCGGTTTCCCAGAAACACCCCTCGCTTCACATGGGGGCCACTAACATGGAGGCACGGGACCTCCGCGTCACCTCCACCACCTCGTTGCAGCTGCTCCTCAACCAGCTGGAGCTCGCCATCCGCAAGTCTGGCAAGCAACGTCGAACCCGTCAGAGGCAGCGAGGTGTACCGGGGACACAGTCACCACGTGGCACATCGCCTTTCTTCTCTGGCCAAGGCTTCTCAGACAACCGTTTGCCTGATGTCCAATCCAATCCCGCTTCTGCGGCAAGAAGGGGTCGGAAAGGGAAGCATCGCGAGAACGGCCATCCGAAGCCAACAACTATTCAAGAAGAACCGCAAGCGAAGCCCCAGGCATGGTTTCTTGATGTCGCCAATCCCACTTGGGCAGATTTGCGCGCCATTGGAAAGGTAGGTCTAAATGTTTGGCCTTCTCTTCAGTTTGGACTCATTTTATAGTTGCTGCATATTCATCCATTGACGCTGGAAGATATCCTTCAGCAAGATCCTCGCGAGAAGCTCGAACTCTTTAGCAAGCTGGGATATTACTTTATTGCTTTTCGGGCAATAGAGAGCCAAGCCACTCGAGAGAAGATTCTTCGAGAGGCAGGTCTCGCAGACCTTTCTGGGTCAAATCTGGAAGAGAGCTCTCTTGGAGAGGCTAATGTATATTTAACGGTATTTAATGAAGGAATATGTTGCGTATGTATATCCATTGTTATCCTAGATCTCAAAACTCACCCCAAGCAAGTTCCACTTTACAGATGTTTCTGGTATGTGTACATGCCATCCGTCTTCTCTGAGCATACATAATGTGCCTTTTAGAGCACATCGACCGGGTGCGGAATAGGATTGCATTGTTGGACGAGGTTGCTAACATATCATCGGGTTCGTCTGGAGGCTGTCAACCTACCCCTTTGCTCACATCTGTCTATAGATTGGATTGCACATGGAATCCTGGACTCCGTCGTTGACTCTTTCTTCCCCCACCTCGATGAAATCGAGAAAGAAGTTGTAGCGATCGACTATATCGTCTATAACGGACCTTCAGATATCTCTCAGCTCCCTCCTTCTGTTGAGGTGGTTAATCTTTCCTCATCTGACGCTGACAAGACATCGTCAAGAGAATTTACTCCATCGTCGAAGGACGAAGGGTCATCTGGCCCTACCGTTATCGCTCAGCCGAACGAAAAGTCGAATGAGAAATACTACACGCCTGCAGAGCAAATAAGGGAGGCTTTCAGGCCCCGGTTCGCCTCTCCCCAACTGACGGTCCCACTGCTGTTCCGTCATGCCAAGAGGCGCATCGGTACTATCTGGAAACGCTGGGAAAAGGCTGAACAGGCCCCAAGTGCCACCCAGCTTACCCTGCGCCGGATGGCGAGGACGCGAAAGCTTGTTACCGTCTTGGGTCGTCTGCTGGCCACCAAATCGGACGTTGTTACGCAGATCAGGAAAAGGCTTATGAAGACAGCAGCCTCTGACGGAGCAGCAAGTCCTCAGAGTGCCGAGGATCTGGAAATTGCTATCTACATGGGAGATGTGCAAGGTAAGTCTTATTCGTTAAGGGTTTGCAGTTACCTCATTCAAGCGTTTTAGACCACATTTTAACTCTACAACACTCTCTGACTCATTATGAACGCATGCTCAGCCAGTCGCACCCTACCTACCTCGCTCAGCTGCGGTCAGCGTTTGAAACGACCAAGGGGGGTACCGATGTAAACCTGCTCTATTTAACCATCATCAGTATCTCGGTTCTATGCCTGCAGACATTAACTGGTTGGTGAATTCCTTTGCTGCACAAGGACGGTGTAATGACCCGCTATAGGATTATTCTCTCTCAATATTAATGTTCCCCATAACGTCCGCGAACCAGATGGTCTCTACGTCGTGTTCGGCGTGGTGCTGGCGTTGGCAACGATCATTATGAGCATATATCTTCATGTTGTGCGACACTGGTGGAAGATGATGAAACGACGACGAGGGCGTCCACTCTGAGGACGCTCCGCCTGACATGAATATTGTACTTGACGCCCGTTATGCCTCACTTATCTCGTAGATATCACGCATGCCTTTGTTTAGAGAACTAAGTGCCAATCTGCTACTACCCTAGTTCTATTACTATAGAAGAGATAGATAGATTTGTCAGTATATTCAGGATTACAAACACACACAGAGCAGTCATGAAGTCATAAGAAGGTCCCTAATGTTCAGCTTCGTGGATAGGCTCAAGCTCACGAGGTCCGCCATGCCTAGTGAGGGTATCATTAGCTTCTGTAAGAGCTTCTTGCACTGTCAAGTGGAATGATTACCAAACTATCATCGAGCGAAAGGAGTGTGACGAACCCTTTTCCTTCAACAGATTGTGCTTTTGCTCAAAATCGTGGAAGGTGGAATCGAGGGCTTCGCGTTGTTTGCGGATGGTCTCGTCGATCCGCTGAAGATGCTCAGTTTCAGAGCGCAGATGCTCTAGGCCATCCTGCACTTGTTGCTGTAGGCTCTCAAGCCCAGCAATTTGCTCTAAATAAAGAACCCGAACTTCCTCCCATTTGCCTGTTGGCAACAAAGTGGGTATCAGCACGAGTGATAGAAGCCAGGAGAACGGCGCGAAGGGAGGAGATTTAGATGGGAGTAATAGTGAACGCTCACCTGACGCTTGTGCCTCACGCGCGGCAGTCACGTACTTTGACAACTGATTATCGAGCTCATGTTGATTGTCCGCCCAGGAGACCCTCTTGAGATCGCCGACACTGTCGCGTTTTATGCAACTTGGTCTGCGTGAGAGGATTGGTCGTGGACTGGCTTCTGCTGCAGGGTCTGACGGACCGATCTCCGGAGGTGGGTCAGGTCCGAGAGAAAGCGAGGCGATGTTGGGTGGTTTGCCCTCAGGCTCATCAAGCTCCAACGCCTCGCGTTGGGCGAGAATGAGGACGGGTAGTGGGGGAGGAGACATGATTTGCGGGAAGTTTAGCGCAACCGGCAAAGCGCCTGACTGGGGAGTGGGTGTTCGCTCCGATTGAACGATGCGTTGAGGTTGTATTGTGGGTAGCGGCTTTGAGTATACATCCTGCCTGTGATTTGAAGGGGGTTCTGGATTTGTTATTGAGCGTTGCATAGGTTGTTTTGAAGACGCCGATGGAAGACGGCGGCTGGATGGGCCAGCGAGGGCCAGCTCATAGCTAGCAGATTGTCCGGTAGAGATCGTTCGCCTGGGGAGAATATTCGCTCGCTTTTGCTGCTCTCTGAACCATTTTTCCATTTCCTTCACTCTGAAGTCCTGAGGTGCGACGAAAGTCTGGAAGACGAAGGTATCGCCCCGAGAGGACTTCTTTGACATCGGCATGGTAGTCTTCGCCAGCTTCTGGCACTTGCGAATCATACGGTCCTTGAGATGGCGAATTTCCATGATGCGTTCCCAAGAAACGGCAGGTTTCTTCGAGAGCTCATAATTCTCGAGTTTCAATAGTTGCTCGTACATAGACGCAGTACCTGGAGGAAGAAGAACCTGTAGTCTTATATTAGTATACGTTCGCCAACAGTTGTAGTTTTAGAAAGAACCTTGAGTTCGTCAGGGGTATCGGTGGTTTGAACATATCGGCAACCTGGGGGCGTGCGCGGATCGTACGGCTCGAGCTGCCCCCTAACAGGGCTGACCCGGTGGACGTCTAGTAGAGGCGGAGGTGACATGGAGGGGAAGGAAAAAATGCAGGGACGAAGGCGGCGCCTCTCCCGGCGTGCCTTTAGAGAAGAGTTCGGACAAGACAGCCATCTAAGACGGGTCCAAACTGAACACCAGAGGACGTGACATGTTTGATGTGTGATGTAACGAGTCTGTGGGAACTTCTCGGCTGGCGGCGACTTGGAGAATCATGCTCGACCGCCGTGCTCGAGTTGCACATCCACTCCCGTTCTGACCGTCACCGTCACCCCCGTCTCCCATGCCATGGCTACCTCGAAGGCAAAGTATGAGTCCTTCCTGATCAATAACGTCTCGACTATCTCGACCCTCGAGTCCTCGCTTCGGTCAATTACGTGGTTTTTACCGGGTCGTTTCAAGGATGCAGAGTTGGCGTCGGAGGCTCGTGAGTTGTGTCCTCCAACTCAGCAGCGTCACTCGTATTGATTTTTTGTTTATAGTCACGTCGTTGCTCAATCTGATGAGCATGTATCACGATACACTCCTCACTCGCGTTGTAAAAAGCAATCCGTCTTACCGCCCTCTTATCCCCTCCTCCTTACACAGTCGCTTCACAAGAGCATGGACCGACAAGGACTACGTCTATAAGTGGGCCGCGCGTGCTTTAGAAATAATCCGTTTTACGGAATTGGTGCTAGAGATGGCTCTGAAGAGAAACGTCTCTGATAAAGCCAGATGGAGGTTCATTATTCTCCTTGAAGTCATAAAGTAAGACAGGGCTCCCCCTTCTCGAATTGTCGCCCGCTAACGGTCAACGACAGAGCTTCGCTGCGCATGCTAATATTGAGGATAACACGTCGGCCTCTCGTGTCGCCCCCGATCCCAGAACGAGATTTCGACCCGACAACATTACCACCCATGAGCAATACTTCATCCCCAACACTAGCACCATCTTCGCCTTCTAATTCACATCCCATGACCCCAGACCATCTCCGTAACAACCACGTACCTCTATCTCAGCATCCATTACTCTCTGCCGCGGGATCAGACACCTCAGCAGAAGACTATCTCTTCCCGAAGGCTTTAACGCCGTCTTCGGTCAGACCCTCACTGTCTTTGATTCGAAGATTGGCCGGTCCTCGAGATTGGTTGGCAGAAACGATATACATCTTGCGACCACTGGTCTACGGTACGCCCTACGACTCATTGAGCGCTTAATCAAGTTGACTTGTCATATAGCAACTCTCGTCCTTGCTGATCGCCAGTCCAAGGAACGCTCAAGCCGTCCCTTGGTGGTGGCTCTGCTGATGGAATTCCTTTCGCGCAATCTACGCCGGACGCCAACAGCTTCTTCTGCGCTTGAACGTTCTGAATACGCTAAAAGAGACAAGGACATGCTTTGGTATCTGCTTCGTGGGTCGATATGGGAAGGTTACACCAGGTTCGTTCTGCAGCCTCGCTTGCATTTCCGCTCGATTGACCTCTTTTTTCCAGGCCAAAGTTGGAGTCATTTGTTACGAAAACAGCTCACGCTCCGTTCATTGGACTATTTGGTGCTTTCGTGAAGGATTGGGTCCCATTGATTGACGACTACTATTATTGTAAGTTCAATAGTACAATCTGTGCACACACCTCTAATTCCTTTTTCCAGATACCGCTCCTTAAATCCGCATATGCTTTTTGTACCCTTCTTTCTTCATTGTATACTACAGGCTTTGCTGTGAATGCCAGCAATTCGACGGTACCCCATGGGGGTCACCCTTTCCGGGATAACGCTAGATCAACATCAACAGACATGTGGCACGCTTCTCAGTCCCTGAATACTGGCCCACTTTCTCGATTTGGTTCGAGGCCACCTTTAAAAGTCTGCAACAGCCCTTTGTCCTTGTTCCGCAACATAAACCATGTCTGACACGAAATACTTCCTTCCTCATTTGCGTCGTATCGTCACGTCCCACGACGCTAGAGGAAGTTCAGTTGTCCAGAGCGATGTTGAAATAATTTCAGAGGTGCGTAGTTTGGTGGACTGGTATGACTCCGCTGAACCCTTCCGTTAGACTATGCAAATCGCTCAAGGTCGGGCTGCATCCATCTGGATCACTACAGATTCAGTTCCTACTAGCGACAATAACAAAGAGTACCCATCTTCTGCGATCATCGTGCAGTGCCTGATGTCTTTCAGTGAGGACGGCGGGAAGCGCGTCATTGAGGACCTCTCTAACTTTAAGCTTGTACACCCAACTGGGACCAATCTGCGCTCTACAGAACTGGCCCCCGGTGCCATTACGCCAATGGTGTGTTTTCATCTCAATTCGTCTCATGGCGCTCCCTCTAAACTTCGCCGTCAAGCACCGTACGTCTTCCTTGGATTACAACATATTGAGTATGTCCTTGGATTTCTGCTTCGCAATAATGTTCATCACAAGACATGCGAGTAGTATCAGGAGAACTGGTCCTTATCACCGAAGACGGCGCAGAGAAGCATATCAAGAATCCAGGTGATATTGTCATTCAGAAAGGCGCCATGCATGCGTGGAGGAACCCCTCGCAGGAGTGGGCGAGATGGATCACGGTTCTGATTGCGGCTGACCCCGTAATCATTGACGAGAAGAAGCTGCTACCCGAAATAGGTCACAATGTGTAGGAGGAGCATACAGCGGCCCGACAAGACAAGTTGCCCGCCTCTATCGATGTCGGATGTACGATTATTGTAAAAGATTACTGGAAATTTACGAACAGACCGCCATCGACGACTAAAGATGTCCCCGTGACGTACTTCGCTAAGTCGCTTGCAAGAAACACGACTGGTCCAGCAATGTCTTCTGGGGCTTTCTAAAACTGTCAAGTCTTCTGCGACATAAAGGCGGTATGTTTTCAACTCACTGCCGAGTCGCCCGAGAAGGGTGCGATTAACCATGTATTCCTTCTTCTTGAGGTCTTTCAGATCTTCTTTGTTGATATCGGTGGCTACCGTCCCAGGAAGGATTGCATTCGCCCGAATCCCGTATTTGCCCAACGCGACGGCACAGTTCTGCATCAGCGAGGTTATGGCGGCTTTCGTTGGTCCATAGTGGCTGCGAATCAGCACGGACACCCACGGAGAAAGCTCAGTCTAGGCAGCAGACATCTCTTGGAGCCAACGCACCACTGCTGAGCGCCACCAAGAAGCCCAGAAATCGAAGAGATCGCAATGAGGGATCCTCCTTGGGGTGTTTGTTTTGCCATTTGGACAGCGGCCGCTGAAGATGCGCAAATGTTAATGGGGGGCTCTATCCTGAATACCCCTCAATCAACGTACCTTGCACAATGTAGAAGGTTCCGTCGAGGTTGACCTGACGCGTCCTTTCCCAAGTCTCCAGTGACATGGTCAAGAAGTCCGAGAAGGGACAAATTCCGACATTGGAAACCAATACATCAATGCGTCCAAAAGCCTCAACTCCTGCCTGAATGATCTGTATTTTTTCTCCAGTGAGTAAGAAGGATGATTTGCCAGAGTTTCTTGTCTGACCTTTGCTGATGTTTCAAGATGAGCAATATCGCCCGGAATAGCCACAGTGCGGACACCTTGTTTTTCAAGATCTACCTTCAATGACTGTATCTCGCCTTCCGTTTCCACGTCCCCAAGGTAATGCAAAATTAAGCCAGATGCTCCTTGCTTTGCGAATTCGATCGCACTACCCGTAGATCAACTTGGACGATTATTCAAATGTTTCATAGAAAGAAACGTACCAAGCTCGCCCTATGCCTCTGGAGGCACCTGTGATGCAGACAATCTTGTTGGGCGTTAGCGACGACATGGCAATAACAGGAAACATCGCGACTCCAAACTACCTTCTTGATATGCGCCCCTATGTCCCGCAAGGTCAACATATGATCAGGGCATCATCAAGGCGTCGGCCCGCCCAACCGGATACCTCTTCTCCCGATACGGTCCGCGGTATGGTTTTCCCTCGAGAATACCAGGTCACCTGGCACCAGGACATCATCGACCTCGGAACCTGGGGAAACATGGCCCGGAGGCGACTCTTTATCTAAGGTGGCTCCTGAAAGCCATCATACCATCTCCTCGCACCAGATCTTTCCAGGATGCCCGCCGCAAGGATGTAAGAATTTGTAGTTTCTACACGAGATTCACTGACAAGTGTATGATTCATAGATATTACGACTCGGACGCCGACCTGTCGTTGTTGAAGGACAAGCAGATCGTCTTTCTGGGGTGCGTTCGACTGTGAGCCGGCATATGGGTTCGCAAGGGCTGACGTTTGTCTGAATAGATTTGGGAACCAAGGTGCCGCTCAAGCACAAAACTTGCGTGATTCAGGCATTCCAAACGAGAAAATCTTGATCGCAAACCGCGAAGATTCGTATGTAGAAGATGCGAAAGCGAAGGGCTTTATTGTGGAACATGATTTTGTCAAGGCGGCAACCGTTGCGGATGGTCGGTCGTCGAATCCATTGAGCGATCCAACTCTCTGATGCCTTCCCGTCAAGTTCTTTTCTTGTTGATTCCCGACCAAGTCCAACCACGCATTTTCAACGAACAGTTCGCTCCTTACCTTAAGGCGACTGTGACTATTGTCATTGCCAGCGGATACAATTTATTCTTCAAGTTGCTCAACTTCTCGCCTCAGCAGGACGTCGTGATGGTTGCGCCAAGGTTTGAATTATTAGATGTGCTTTCCAGAATCACACCTAATTTTTTTTTTTCATCAGGATGATAGGAAGCTCTGTCCGTTCTCTTTATCAGAAAGGGAAGGGCTACCCTTGCTTTGTTTCTGTGGAACAAGATGGAACAGGTTCAGGACTTTCCATTGCACTGGCTCTCTCGAAAGCCATCGGAGCGACCAAAGCCGGGGCAATCGCTTCGTCTGCTCGGGAGGAGACCGCAATGGATTTATTTGCTGGTAAGTGTCCGCTTTCGAAGGATCATACGTATCTTAATATTCCTAATAAACAGAGCAAGGTCTCTGGCCCAACATCATTATGTTATTCAGGTGGGCCTTGAGGTAACATCCTGAGAACCTCATGTTACTGACAGCGTTGTATACCCCCAGAGAGGCATTTAGCGTCCTCAAAGAGGCAGGTTGCTCCGATGAGGCGCTTTGTTACGAAATGTAAGCTTCTCATCTCGCTCGAAACATCCATTTGCCTCATATCTGCTAGGTGGATGTCGAAAGAGCCTGCGGAGATCTTCGAACGGGCAGCGGAGGATGGGTTCATCCATCAGGTAAATCACAGACTATCCGAATTTTGCATCATCCATTGATCTTGGGAACAAGTTGAAACATCATTCGACCGTTTCGCAATATGGTCAGCTTAGCGGTGCATTGGCGCTCGACGGTGCTGCGGCTCGTGCTCACTTTAAAGATATTCTCTACAATCAGGTAACTTCCTTGACCTCAGCCAGAAAATGTCAACTCAAAATCGATTGCTTAGGTTCTCAATGGGAAGTTTTGCAAGGAGTTCTCAAAACTCGAGGCCGACCTGGAGCAAGATGGTCCTACTAACCCTATCAATGAGCTGTACCGTCGGGCAGAGGAGATGGAGCTGGCACAGGCCGAAAAGCGTGTGCGTCATAGGCTGGCTGACCTGTTGTGATGATAGTACTCGTATTTTCGCTAGTATAGAGCCACAGATAGCCCTCTTTCAACCTGTAGACAGTAGACACCGTATAAAAGTACGTTGCTTTTGAGCTTACACCAGTAAGAGGTTTCGCCAAGTACATTTGTTGGCACAACTGGCCCAAACAAACGCAACCAAACTTGCTCTGCAATTTCTACCACGACCAAACCAACTCAGTCGGATCCACTATGGCTTCTCCAAACGGCAAGATGGAAGTTGATAAATCCCCCAACAGGCATTCGTAGGTGTCCTACCTCCTCTGAGAACGTGGCTCATTTAAAACCTTCCATAGTTCGCGTAATTTGTCAACAGACACGCTACACACGAAGCGCTCACACCGGTCGGTCTCTAGAGATAAGAGGGATCGCCGAAGAGACAGAGGCGAGCCAGACGACAGAAGGAAGCGAAGCCGTAGTCGTGACAGAGGAAGTGAAAGAGGTTATCGTGATCGTTCGAGAGATAGGCATAGGGACCGCGAGAGAGACCGCGACCGTCGACGAGAACGGGACAGAGACAGCGAAAGAGGCCATCGTAGCAGGCATGATGGCCACAGGGATCGCGACCGCGATAGGGACAGGGATGATAAGGACCGCGAACGTCGACATAGGAGAGTTGACGACGACGGCCCGCGTGAGGCAGAAGAAAGAGCCAAACGCAAGAGGTCGGTACTCTCCCTTGCGCACTCCAATTTCCACGTGTCTCATTCGACTCCCCAACTGATCGATAATTTGCAAACAGGCCCCCTCTCGACCCAAGAGATGAATTCGATGATTCTGAGGGTCGTAGAATCCGTCGTGATACGCGCCGTCGAATCGACGATGACGATTTTAAAATTAGAAGCCCCCCTCCCCCAGCAGTCAGGTACGTCATCCTTTGCTCACTCGTCGGTGTCCAGCTCAAACAGTAAAATGTAGACGCGGATCTCCTTCATACCCGTCGTTCGATAACGTGGCAGACGAGCCGTATAATCCAGACGAACCTAAAGAGGATGACTCGGAAGCTAGATCCGTCTTCGTTTCCCAGCTTGCTGCTCGTTTGACCGCTCGAGACCTAGGTTACTTCTTCGAGGACAAACTTGGAGAAGGGACGGTCATGGACTCGCGCATTGTCACTGATAGGTTGTCCCGCCGTTCGAAAGGGTTAGTGCTACCCTCATTTGTGCTCCCCTTTCTAAGATGGTTTCTTGCCATAGAATTGGTTACGTTGAGTTCAGATCCGTTGACCTCGTAGAGAAGGCCATTGGACTATCTGGAACAGTGGTAATGGGACTGCCTATCATGGTTCAGCTAACTGAGTCGGAAAGAAACAAGCTCCACCCTGGTGATGGGTAAGCGCCACCTTGTTTCTGTCTTGTGTTGTTGTTGTAATTCTCACTGTTATCAGGAGCCTCAATTTGCCGCCAGGTGTTACTTCGTCCCATGGATCAATGCAGTAAGCATCTGGGTGCCTACCTCATGGAAGCGCTAATTCACCATTCCGTTGTAGATTATACGTTGGATCTCTACACTTCAACCTTACCGAATCCGATATTAAACAGGTGTTCGAGCCTTTTGGAGAACTCGAATTTGTGGATCTCCACCGAGACCCGATGACTGGTCGCAGCAAAGGCTATGCATTTGTACAGTAGGTTTTTTGCCCTTTCCGTCATCCGACTGTTGACCCATATTTTAATTAGATACAAGCGAGCTGAAGACGCTCGTATGGCTTTGGAGCAAATGGAAGGATTCGAGTTAGCTGGCCGCACGGTGAGGCCCATTTCGTCTGATGCCTATTCGACTGCGTTGCTGAGATTGCTTCCAGCTTCGTGTAAATACTGTCCACGAGAAGGGAACGGCCAAATACACTCAGCAAGATTCCCTTGATGAAGCTGGCGGTATGCTTTCATTCTTTACGTTGTAGCCAATTGCTCAAGCTATTACACGATGATAGGCGGTAACTTGAATGCTGCATCTCGCCAAGCACTGATGCAGAAACTTGCTAGAACTGAACCCGCGAGATCTCTTCCAGAGCCCGCGTATGCCTTCCATTCGTTATGGGTCTAAAGTTCAGCAACTGACTTCGCTCTGTAGTTCGCGGCCCAGTATCCCTCAATCCATGCAATCGCGATCCGTGTTACTGAAGAATATGTTCGATCCTGAAGAGTAAGTTTTTTACGCACGTTACAGTCAGCCGTCTTTTTTCAGACTTCGGCCTTAGGGAAACGGAGCGGGATTGGGACAAGGACCTTGCAGACGATGTCAAGGGAGAATGCGAAATGAAGTACGGCCCTGTTCTGGCAATCAAAGTGGAAAGGGAGACGCAGGTTGGTCGTTTGATGTCTATTTTGATGCAATGCGTTGAAGTGTTTCGTAGGGCGAAATTTATGTCAAATTCGACGCAGTTGATTCCGCCAAAGAAGCTATCCAAGGTCTAAACGGACGGTGGTTTGGAGGAAGACAGATTTCTGCCGTCTTCATTTCCGATGCTATCATGCAAGCTCACCAGTAACGCTCAAGAGAACGTTTGGCGACTAACAAATCCCACGCACTCCACTGAAGGTTTTTCCAGATTATCAAAGATGGGAAGAGACCTGCGTTCGATTGCCATTTTCTTTTGCCGTTAATACATCTCAATTTTTGTAACATGCAGATCATCCTTGCGTCCTCCTGAGGCCAATTCCATCCCTCATGAGCTGGTCACAGGCAGGTCCTATACAGTTTTCCCTATTCATAACCTGTGGTGGTTTTCCTTAACCAATTTACCTGCGTTAGATTATCATTCAAAAATAATATGTGTCTATCTACACGGTTTGGCCCACAGCTTCAATTGCCATCTCCTCCGCAAAACTGATGGATCGGGTGCAGGTCCTTACTCTCTTCTTTTGCAGGATGACTAGATAAAACGAAATGAGGCTTGCTAGTACATATAGCGAAACGCCGGTGACTGTGGACCCCCGGCTAGATCCTCTGTATCAATGTCGGCAGCAGTGATCTCGACGCCTTGAACTTTATTTCTTCTACGATTCTCGATTCTCATATATGCGCCAACGCTGATGGCCAGATGCTGTTGTAAGTACGTGTCACTATGCTCTGGTTTCGACGTACCTCGCGACTAGTAGCAGACACAGACCGCCGAAACCGGCTATAGGAGCTCGTCAGACCTTCGATCTTCCATTAATGAATACTCGGCCACCTACCAGAGGTAGCAAGAGCTGCCAAGGGGGCGGTGTCAGCCTTTGCAAGTATCATCGTGCATACCTACTTGCCTGGTATGTATTTGGGCTCATCCTTTGCTCTGAACACGTTTGTTGAAATCAGCCCGGCGGAATTCGCGATTGCGACTGCAGAAAGCGCGTAAGGGATGTTTTTGTCAGAAGATTCAAAGAACGCTACCCATCACCGCCGCAACAACGGCCCGCCTCGACTCATTTGGCGTGTTGTTGGAATACCACGCGCTAACTAGAACTGAAGGAGCGAAGGCCTATGCGAATTCCGAGAGTGAATCTCAGCTTTGTCGAGGTTTGTGGTTACAACTTACCCCGCTCGTCATTAAGAAACAAGCAAAATATGCTACTCGTCGGTGCTCGAAGACATCGATCGACCCGAGAATGACGAAACCAGTTATCCCAGTCGCAAGTGCTATGCAACTGTGTGGGTCACGTCAACGGGAGAAGTGTCATACTTGGAGGCACTCACATGTGAATGGAGCGTTCTCGGAAATAATCCGAGGAAAATGTAAGTAGCAATAATGCGACAGTCCCCACAATATTAGGAGCGACTGTCAGCAAGTTCGTACGGATTGTAGAATATCCGAGGCTGGCGACGATCTGTGGCAGGAAGTTGTTGACGCTGGCGAGGGGAACACCAAATGATAGACTTATGAGAGCCCATAACCTGTATTGTCTGTATCAGTAGCGTATTTGAGCCAAGTGTCTTGTCTATGTACCAGTAAATAGGATCTAAGAAGGGTCGGAAGGCGTCACGAATGTTGAGTTCCTCGTCTACTGTGACGGAAGAATCGGATCGTATTCGTGCTCGTGCAACGGCTTTCTGCCGGTCGTTGAGTAGCCTCCACACCGATGGAGATATCGGAAGCCAGAACCAGGCAAAAATGGCAAAAATAACAGTCCCTCCACCTAATTAATGAACGGATAGTATAGATGAGTATATTGTCAAAATATTCGACTATTTCACTAACCTTCTATCCAAAATAAAAATTGCCACGAGTGATATTTGGGACTCTCCACGTGAAAAACACCGTAGGCAATAAGACCTGTCGAGTTTTGTTAATAATAGCATCGGTGCCTAATTCGGTATGGCCCTTACCTGAAAAGGCACCAGCAATTGATGCAGCGGCTACGAGATAGGATGAGAAATCCGCTAGTGACCATTGGTCAAAATCGTTACCGTAAAAGATACCAACTCTCGATGCAAGTTCGTCTCGCTTATAAAATGTAGACAGATAGAAGACCACTCCTGGTAGCATCGGAGCTTCAAAGATCCCAAGAAAGAACCGGATGGCAAAGATTTCTAGATCAGCAAATCAAGAGAATTATAAAATTTCCGATAGGTAGGGATGCCAAACCTGAGAAGTTCTTCGCGATGCCCGCAAAAATGGACCTAATTTCAATCGATGATTAGCGGTGTCCGACGCAAAGGCGTAAAAAGGAGGAATACATGGAACCCTAAGTGTTGCTAGTTGAGATACTGTCACGGAGGAGTGAAGTGGACTCACGAATCCGACCATCATGATGGGCAGAACACGGGCTGCAGAAAATTTCTTGACCAGCAATGATATTGGGGTCCCGAAGCTGAGGGGTAACGCATAACAGATGAGGAAGGATCATCTAAGTCTGGAAGAACGTTAACTTACAGGCAAAAGGGGACCTAAGAGCCACAATTAGCCTTGTTGTGAGAAACGGAACAGCATGTACTCACATAAAAAATCATGACGAGAAGATAGTACTGTTTCCGCCGTAATTATTAGCCACCGGGCCTTCGAGCATGTGCACTGGGACTTTGCGAGACTTAGTACCTGATTTCCTGTGAGGCCAATATCCTGGAGGTAAACATGCATTCAGAGGGCAAGTATTGATGGAAATTCGCCTCACTTTATCCCATCCATCGGTTTTAGCATTTCCGACATTGCCCTTATCCAAGGCATTGCATAAATACCTAGGTACAGTGAAGGTCGCACCATGCACTGAAGATGATGGGTACACACATGAAAGCTAGTGGAGGCAAGAGGTACAGATCGAACTTCCAGCGCAGAGCCTGTTCTTCGTGAGAGGAGACCTGGAGCATATCAAGTTCCAACTCGTTGCTCTTCTCCGTAGTCGTTGGGCTAGGATCGTTCTTGCTCAACACAGTAGAGAGATGCTCCATGGCGGGGTTCAAGAGTCGTGGGCACGAGCTCGAAATATGTGACCCAGTGCGTCTTTAAGAAGGCAGCAATAAATCCTTTTGTACTACCCACTTGCGCTGTCTCTGGCGATGCCGATAAGTGCAAGCCTAGCTTCCATGCTTCTTCCCATTGGCGGACCGCATGCCCGCAGTCATCTGTCCTTCCTTCTGGCACCCGTAGTAGCTAGTGATAAGGAAGTCACCCATTAATTAATGATACAGACCTTGTGCCCTATGGCGAACTGCCCAATCTTCCGTGGCAAACAATGGCCGCGTTTCGAGGTGTGGGGGCCTGAGGAAAGAGCAGAGATCAACGTTCAACAGCTTTCTCGGCCGTTGCCGTGGACGCTCTTATTGGCTGGAGGCAACGGACCGGCAACTGCGACTTCCGTACTGACGAACCGTCTTCGAGGCTCGAAAACAGCCTCGGAACATCGAGAAAAGTATTGGTACGGACTTAATTAGTCAGTTTATATGGAAAATAAACAGTTTATTATAGAATTCTCTTAGTTACAGGAATACAACATATCACTGCACATTGGGCTCAAGTTCACAATGGATTTTGTGCATGGGATGTTCAAGTTTCTTGGTACAATCACTAGACACGTAGTTCGCGAAATAAAATTGTTGGAACATGTTAATGTGATCCAAAAGAGTAAATCTTATCCAAAAGATTCGGGTTGAGGGCAGGATTGAGCAAGAGATGAGAGCTGGAAGTTGTTCGGCGTGGTGGTTTCGTGACGTCTAAATTTAGCACGCCTCGAGTCGAGGCTCTCGCTGCATATTTTTCCAAGAAACTTATGTACACTATGCCGGATACATACAATCCTTCTGTACTACAACTACTCTGCTGCAGTTTTTTCTGACCATGCGTCCTGTGAGTGACGCCGGCTGCGAGACTGTTGGTTCGAAGAGAAGGACCGGGATTTGACGACCAACGACACGCACGCATCGTTGCTCATCGCTTCAACCTACTACTACCCCCTCACTCGAGACACCTCCAACGCCAGAAGGTCTGTCACAGGTAAGCAAACCTATTCCTCTCGAGAAAATAGCACTTACTGATCTGTTTTCTCGCGTCTAGGTGCTCCATTCGTGTCTAGTACCGTGATGAGCTGTCTCAGGCTGTCGTGCGCCCCTCCCCTCGTGTAGGGATGTCGGCGCTGTCTGACCTCTACCCACGTCGCCCAAGTCAATCAGCCCCCCAGACACCTCCCTCTGTCCATCCATCACCCGCCACTGCTTGCCCCACACCTTCCACACGACCTATGCATCATATCACCACCAGGCTCCCATCTTCCCTCGATCTCCACCCACCCCACTACCCTCCCTTTGTCCTCAGGCATTTAACACCCTCGCTCAGGTGTACACGGCCGGGATCTATCCGTAGATGGATGCATCGTGCACGTAGAGGTGAGGTGCCCCCTCTGGCTGGTCTCAACCCGCAAATCCACGTCATGGACCAACCCCCGTACCTCCCCTCATCGCCTCCAACCCCTACTCAGTACCCTGGCACTCTCGATGACGTCTTGGACTAGGTTTTTTCTTTGTCCGCCACCATGTCTGCTCGCCCTCCGACCCGCACCATACGCGGCAAATGCCGCCACAAGAAGCTCTGCAACGATCACTTGCAGGAGATGCTTGCACACAGCAAAGCCTGGGGTGGCGATTGAATGCGTGGCGGACCCAGCACGCGGAGATCGCACCTGTCGAGTATGAGCACTCGCTCACGGTAAGCAGCGGGCTCATGGAGAGAACAGGGAGGACAAAGGCACGACGGCATGTTATGATGACGACGACTAGCCGACAAGTCCGTGCATCACGATATCGAGCGTCCACGTATTTCCACACCGCGCCATGTCGCAATCACTGATGACAGCCTGCAGTATGACCAGGGCAAACCGACGGCGAGGGGAGTGGGGATAGAGGAGTGCCGTGACACTGAGGTGGTAGCAATGGAGGTGAAGATGGAAGGAGGTGGCAAAGATGGAAGGAGGTGATGATGATGATGACAACACAATGAGTATGAAGAACAAAACAAGGGGTGTTGCATAGAAGGTTGGATTCCCGCTTTGGGCATGCGATTCCTGCTTTGGACGTGCTATGTAACGTCATGCTGCCGCAGCAAAAGTTGCAGCTCAACGTTCAACGTTCAACCAGGATTAGGGTTCGGCAAAAGCCGAGAACCGCTTTCTTTCAGATTAATGACCGCATCTCAAGCCAACTTGAAAGGAATTGCTACGACACCCACTTCGACCTGAGTCATAATGCTCCAAACCAAGACTCCTGTCTACTTGCTAGAACGGCATAACAAAGATGCGTTACTGTCCGCTTTCTCCGGCAAGCCGTTGAATGCTTTGCGGACGCCTGCTTTGGTTGTAGATCGCAAGTTGTTCGCCCAGAACTGTGCGAACATGCACCGAAAGGCGAAGGAATGGGGAGCACAATTTCGGGCACATCTAAAGACCCATAAAGTACAGCACGTACTTTTCAACACCTCGAGCCTACTCACACGCATCGTAGACGGCAGAAGGGGCAACACTTCAACTTGTTTCCAATGAGGATCGTACTCATGCGGTGATTGTTTCCACTCTCATGGAAGCCTGGGAGGTTGTCCGGGCTGGCTTGGTCGCGAATGCGACAGTCAAAGATGTCAGTAAATCTGTTTGATATCCTAATGTCTTCCTAATTTCAAGCCCGCAATTGATAGATCCTCTATGGTCTGCCTGTTGCCCCCAACAAAATCGAGGATCTATCAGCACTGAGGAGGGAGCTCGATAAATATGGAGGAATTGTCAGGTTGCTGGTTGATCACCCCGACCAGGTCAAGTTCTTGGAGGAGTTTGAAGCCAAGCAAGGAGCACCGACACGGTGGTCAGTGTTCGTAAAGATCAACGGTGGTCAAAAGTACACCCAAGCTTCTCTTTCAGTATGAACTCATTGACGCATATATGGCCATAGTCGTGCTGGTCTCTCTCCTGCTTCTAAAGAGTTCATCTTCCTCGTCAGAGCGATACTCAAGTCGCCTGCAACCAGTCTCCATGGATTTTATGGCCACGCCGGGAATGCTTACGGATCGACTTCTTTACCGGAAGCGTCTTTGTATCTATCAGGAGAAGTGGAGTCTGTAAACGCGGCTGCGAAGAATGCCCTAGAGATTATTTCTCAGCTTGATGTCGAACCGTCTGTCACAAATCCTTTTGTTCTATCGGTTGGATCCACACCTACGGCCCACGCAGCAAGTGCGGAAACACGGAATGCACTTTCTCAAGTTCTAAATGGGGTGCTTGAATTGCATGCTGGTATGAAATTTCCCGTCATCGGGTGTCCTTTCCATAGCTGAGGAACAACGCAAGGCAATTATCCGATGTTGGATCTACAACAGCAGCACACCGCGCTCATAGATCATGCTCGCATCTCTCAGCGAGTCAGAGCAACGGTTATATCGTATTATTCAGGTCGAGGAGTCGGCGGCACCGATGAAGCTATGATTGATGCTGGTGGTATCGCTTTCAGCAAGGATACCGGTCCGTCGGAGGTCTTTGGTGAAGTGATTGGTCGCCCTTGGGTCCTTTCAAGAATATCGCAGGAGCATGGAATTTTGACTCGGAGCACCCTGACTTCCGCCAATGAAGAACCCCTCAAGTTGGGAACAATAGTTGATGTTATTGGCCAGCACGCGTGTATGATTGCAGCGGTAGGGAATCGTGGTGTTTATGTTAACTGGTTCTCACTTGATTTTTCTTCTAGGCTTATCCGTGGTATTATGTCGTTGATCCTGACGTCGATGATGGAAAGACGGTCGTAGATATTTGGGTGCCATGGAAGGGGTGGTAAATGTACAATCATGTACATCAAGCACACTTTTGGCTGCCTAGTATTGAATTGTTGACGAGCTTGCAGAGCCCGACCGGCACGTGACCTGCTGTCCCTTGAGCGTAAACAGTGCCATGAGGCCGTTCAGCGGTCTTGAATCTTGAATCGGTGCTTGTTCTCAACATCATCTTTCGTCCTTCCTTTATCTATCATGGCCATTGGAGAATATGACGCGGATGCAACAGAGCTGCTAGAAACCTATGGTTCGTAACTGCAACGCAAGCCACCCCTCGGCCTGGTACTAAACCTGAATTCCGACCTGCGCAGACTTCCTGATGAAGTACATTATAATTGGTGTGTCCTTACGCTTGTATTTCTACCTATGCTGACGCGGTGTATTATGACAGGAGAAGCCGGAACGGGGAAATCGTGTCTATTGCACCACTTTACGCACAATTCATGTCCGTCAGCAGACCGAGCTAACGACGGTCTCGTCTAACTGCTCTCCAGTCAAAGATCACTCGCAGCACACTATTGGGGTGGAGTTCTCGAGTCGGACTGTCAAGCTAGGGGAGAAACGGATAAAGCTGCAGGTCAGAGTGTCCTTCTGAAATCACAGCTCGTGTGCTCAATGCCGTTATTTGATACACAGTTGTGGGACACTGCAGGGCAAGAACGATTCCGGTTCGTCCTCGTCTGTATTCAAACCTGGACAGTGAGGGGTAATTGTTGGCTAATAGCTCTGTAACCCGGAGTTATTATCGTGGTGCGGCAGGAGCTATCCTGGTTTATGATATCACCAAGTATGTTTATGGACCCATAATTCTCCGGGTCGCATTCATTGTCTCTTCACAGTCGCGCTTCTTTCTCGAATCTTTCGAGATGGCTGGCTGACGCACGAGCTTTAGCGAGCCCTAATCTGGTCGTGGTCCTGGTTGGGAACAAATCCGACCGCGAAGACGAAAGAGAAGTGGAATGGGCCGAAGCAAGCCGGTGGGCAGCCGAGAATGGTTTGTGTTTCCTTTGCATTTATGCCATAGAGTGCTGATGCCCCTCTTTCATCCGCAAGATGTCCACTTTCTGGAAGCCTCTTCTCTCACCGGCGAAAACGTTGAAGCACCTTTCCTCCTGGCCGCCCGCTCGATTCTCTTAGCTATAGAATCGGGTACCCTGGATCCTGAGAAAGCGGGCAGCGGCGTGAGTTACGGCGATAGAGCTTTACGTAGAGTGAATAGCTCAAGTCGATTGAGCTTTGGGAGTCTGAGCGGCGTGCGGCGAAGAGGAACCGTCAAACTCAAAGCAAAGAGCTGGATTCCAGGTTCTAAATGTTGCTGAAGCCAAGTAAGCTCCATCTTATGCCAGCTTGTCATTCTATCATTAACGCGCCGTCGACAATTGTGTCTCGCAGTTCCTGGAACCATCATTTATCAATCATCCTCCTAGTTCCCTTCCTAACTAGCCCATATGCATACCCACTCAATCAATATACCTTCGCAAGAATTGCACAACATCGTGAGTGAGGGCTGCGTCCTTTCTCATATTCGCTGATGATCATCTCCCTCTACAGTCGCATGGGGCTTCTTTCGCTCCACCATCTTTATCGCACGCATCTCAGCTTTCTACTCAGTAGAGTATCCTGTCTGTGCCTACGCCTCCTTAACCCTTCTCTCGCTTGTTCTGAACGGATAATATGTACAGTGCTGTTTGGTATACTGCTAGTAGCTACTATTTTCGCTCCTCCTTATCCTCCCTTATCCCAGACGAACTTTATAGAAGACCATTGTCTTACTCATCTGGTGCGATGCAGCGTGGTTCTTACGAGGTGTGCTGGTCAAACGGTCCTTGAGCGACCCCAGATTAGCCGGATGTGTGGGGTTCCCATGCGCATCGGCTAGTTGATTTGGTGTTCTTGGCCAATCTTGACTACTCCCACCGTGTGCTCCGGGCAAATTGAATGCCTTCGCTCAAATTACTCAAACGGAGTACGGGTCCGATGCGACAATCTCTTGGGTTTCCAGGCCGTGGCCTGTGGCTTCTTCTGCGAAGTGTCGTGCGGTCCATCAAGTGACTAGCACTGCTCATTGACAGACATCCTGGGCGGGAAAACTCATCGCTCACATGTCGGCCTTCCACGTATCGTATAACCATGCGAGAACAGGACAAGATTAGAATCGCCTCATTCTCCGAGAACTACCAGTCAATGGTCCTGAAGGGCCCCTCTCGCTGAAGGGTTTATGACTTCAATTGGAGGCATCTGGTAAGAACGCCTCCTCTCCTTATGCTTTTTCCATGTCCTGCGAAGGGCCCCTCCTGCGCTCTAGGCCGCGATCTCTCGCCCCTCTACCCATAGATCCTCCTCTAATTGCTAATGTATCCTCATCGCCTGTGCTTACATCTTCCACAAGCGTAGATCGTACCAGGACCTCCAGTTTCCAGACAATCAGCTCCTCTCCTGGGCCATCATCAGGCCCGACCTCAAGCCTTGTAAGTGGGCGTCGCTCATTTCATATTAGCGTATTGACAGTCACCGTAGACGAGGTCGATCTGCTCTGCTGTAAGCACTACCAGCACCCAGAGCCGGACCAGAGCAGTTGGAAACGCCCCAGAGCCCGCTGGTGGTGGAACCTCGTCTATGTCAGCGTCCACCGCCTCGTCCTCTCAATCAGCTACATCGTCTCGGTCATCCCATTCTGCGCCCACCCAAGTAGCAGGTCCACCCGCGCCAATTCCTGCTCCAGGCAACGGCGAGTTCGTACATTCATCAATTACTTTCTTGAATATCTACTGATAACCTCACAGCATGTCTTCAGACTCTTCAAGTACCACTCGAACTACGTCATCTGAGCCATCGACTCCCTCTGCGTCTGCAACGACAGGAGCTGATGCAACTCCCTCTGTTCCTCCATCGTCAACAGCAGCACCTCCGAGAACGACATCGCGATCTACTGCACAAAATACAGCACCTCCGGCAACTTCTATCCCGCCAGCCTTAACTACTACATCATGTACGTTTTCTCCTGCTCTTCGATCCCCCGCTAACCTTCAATATTTTTTACAGTGACTCTCGTTCGGGCCACAAACCCTGCCAGGACAAGCACAGTGACCGCTCATCCGGACATAACATTGTCAAGCCCGGTTGTGCTCACTTCAACGGATTTCAATGGAGTTGACTTCTTGACCACGCCTCCTTTGGTTACTATCCTGAGCACTTCGACAGAACTGGACGGCGGACTTGTAACCATAACTCAGGTTGTCGCCAATCCTGGTTTCAACGATGGACAACATGTGTCGAACGAAGCAGGGTAAACTTCATATTTATCTCTTTCGTCAAACGCTCTAACACTTTTGTAGTGGCATTCTCCACAATCAGGGCGCCCTTGCGGGCATATTCGTGGCTGTGGGACTCGCGATTGCAGCAGTTATGGGTGGTATAATATTTCTCGTCTGCCGCCGACGTCGTAAAAATCGCCGCCTGCGCTGGCTAGTTGGTATGCGGCAACAGCAACCCCCCTCCCCCTCTGCGGACCCGTTCCAGGATCCTTACGACAGCTATCCACAAACTTCTCCGCAAATGAGAACCGCCGGCACCGCCCAGGATGCTATCAGTATGGAACAGAGGAGCGTCAGCCCAGCGATTGATGCACCAGTAGTGACCCATAACCGCCGAAGTTTTGGCAATGGAGGTGTATCAGAGCCGCATTCTATCCAGCGTCTCGGGAATGGACTTCAGCATCTGGGAAATGTGGACCTCGATTTACCTGTGCTCAGTCCATTCAGGAATTCCTTTGCACCATCAACACCCTCTCTCTATCCTGCAAGTCTACCACCAATCGATGACGATCACGACAGTCAAGGTGATTTATCGAATTTGAAGCCCACTACCCCCGTGACAAGTGTTCCACCGAGGCCTCCCCGCTCCCATCTCCGAGAAAGTGCCAAAATCGTTGACTACGCTCCACTCACTCCACCGGCATCTATTTCGTCGTATTCAAACTCGAAGCCCCCGAGCCCTATTTCTGAGGTTCGCCCCCAGGAAGCTCGTCCTCAGGATATATTCACGCGCCGGACCCTCTTAGATGTGCGTACACACTTAAGTCTAATTTTGCATGAACTGACTCCCTGATCGGTGTAGGTTCGCGCCCGTGCGATCACCTAATTATGCGGAGTATATATTCCTAACTGCAGGCAGCGTTTGAGGACTTTCGAATACTGCCTGAGGCCTATGTAATTTATCGATTGAACATATGCTCAGAGGATATATCCATAACCGGACTGCAAATTCTCATTCTAACGCTGTGTGGGTTTTCTCATGATTCCCCACCGCCGTGCTCCACCCCCGTACGAAAAAGATGCCTGAGTCCTACCAAGTACTTCGATTTTTCACTTACTTCGCTGAAGCGATCAATCGCTTTGTATCTGTCACGAAGCCATAGCTCTGTGAACAAGGTGAGTGTTCTTTATTCGTAATTTAGGTGACTGTATACTCACGCCTCCGGCATTGTAGATGAGGTTCTCATACGCGCCGTCGGGTGACGTTGTCGCCGTTGCGTCGCTGAGAACGATGCAGTCGTATCCCCGAAAGTACGCGTCTACCAGAGTACCGAGAACACACTGAAGGAAAAGAACAATCAATGGCCACTGTTGGGGACTTGAATACCCTATTACCTGGTCAGTGTTGACTCCTGAGAAGAACAGAGTCGTGATCCCGTTTTCCTTCAGGAACAGGTCGAGCGCAGTCTGGTATCCCCATACACCACTGATGCTGTGAATAATGCGCCACACAGATCAGTAGTGCAGTGTCGGTTTCATTCGGTCAATGAACTTGCCGGTTCTTGTGGATCCAGAAATCGGTCCCTGCCTGTCTACCCTTCTCGAATTCGGCCTGGAGAGGACCGTATAGTGCAGAATTGTACGCATCGCGCATCAAGAGGCGACCAAAGCCTCCTGGAAGCTCGGACCCGAAACCACCGCCGTTGTGCTTTCTGAACCCACGGATGAGGGACGGTGGGATTGTCTTGAGCTCGTGCTCTGTTAAACCCCAGTTCCTGTCGCAGGCAATTGGCCATTGAATACCCAGCTCCAACGAAGGAAAGAAAGAAACTACGCACACCCAAAGGATCTTGCTTCCCATTGCACGAAGGGGTGGGATGACTTGCAATAGCGGCTCGACGCACTTCAAGCCTAGAGGATGCGCTCGAACGTCCGGATGAAGGAAGAAACTACACGGCGCCTCATGATCAGCACGACTCCTCCTAATCTAGCTTTTTTTCGCCTACTTCTGCATGTCGATGACTAAAAGCGACGTCCTCGTCTTATCGACCCGAATCGTACGGTTGATGTCGACCTCGATATCGACCTGGTGTGCCTTGAGCTCAGGCTGACCGGGGCCTGAACCACCATCCGCCTGCAGATGGTCTGTACGTGATAGATCGACAAGTCCAGAGGGGTATTCGACCCAGAAATCGTCTCCGGAGCCGTACTCGACTGGCGCAGAGACAGGTTTACGCGTCGTCATCTCAGAAATCGGGGTGTAGTGTTTCGGTTCGTCGGACATGAAAGCTAGGTGTGTCGAGGACAGAGGAAGGCCGCTTAAACACACTCGACGCCCATGAAAACCGATACTATTCTGTAGGCGTTGCTCCTGAGGGCATCCATTCTCGACTGCCCGCCATAGTCACCTGCAGGAGCGTATGTGAAAATCCAACCCATCTTGAGCCACTCCCACATGGCACAGTAATCTTTCTTTCCTCTGCCTTGTTCGCACTAAAACCAAACTCAAGACCGTGGCAAGACGCGCCTTATTCCAGGACTAGCGCAAAATTTCAATCACCTGGCTATCGCCCTCCACCAGGGGAATAAGTAACATGCGCCGACGACAGGAACAGCCTCGTCTCCGATCTCTTCCAAGTCGACGTTTTGATTCGAGTTCGAGTTCCATTTCACGTTTACATCTTTTTCATATTCTGTCAAAGGAGACTAGAGTCGAGTAGATTCTGATCCCAGGACTGTCGTCTGTGGGATCATGGTAATTGCGACTCCACTCCTCCAGACGTCGCAGATCAGCCAGTGGGTTCAAGGTGGCGGTCATTGCCAAATGAAGACGGTTCGCTGAAGGTGTCTTGGCGACGATTCTAGTAAGCATCAAAGATCGATATTGAAGTCTACTTAAGATACGTCCTACACCCGCTCGAACGTTCGAGGAGGACAGAAATATATATATCTACATCCACCGCGAAGGACCTCGGCCATCTTTGCTCGAACTTGGCGGAAGCGTGCGTGTTGTTCTGGGGCCGTTGTTGGCGGTGCAAGGACGATAGGATGCTCGGTACGAGAGGACACGATCTGGATTCTGAAGCTCTCGCTGGCCGCTGGATAAGGTGTAATTGTGAGAACTGCCTATGAGTGAAGGCTCAAGTGCACATCTTGATCCTTGGACAGAGCATGATTGAATGAAAAGATGCACGGATGCAAGAATGAGGGAGTGTCGAGGAACAGAACCATGAGCCGGGAATTAGGCTTTGGGTACGCAGTGCTGTCCCAAATACTATGTCAAAACTGAGGTAAGTACCCTCTGTTCAGAATATCGATTGGGGGGGACCACACCATCAACTCAGACTCCAGGGGAGGGAAAGTTGGGAAATCAAAAGAGGAAATTAATGATAACTAACTACTAACGAGGTGACTACTACTAACTACTTGTTCAAAAAGACTGACGAGGTCAGGGGTGCGGGAGTGTGGGGTGTTGAGAAAGTCCAGTATGCAGAGAGCGAGAGCGTCGTGGCGTGGCGTTCGTGACGAAACGTGAGTTTTTAAGTATGTATGCTGGGGTGGGGATTGGTGGTGCTTGCGGTAGATTTTTAGACAGATAAGGGTCAATGGGAAGGAGAAGTGCGAGGCAAGGGCGAGAGGGAAGAGAAAGAAAGAAAGAAGAGGTACTCAGCAAGTACGTATACGACTGGCGCCATGTCCATAAGCATCCAGAATCAAAAAAGCAACGCCTGCGACGCTACGTAGCACGTAGAGCGCAGGGCGTAGATGATAATATACAGTACGGCGACAAACGGCGGCACAGGAAAGACGGAAAAACAGGACGGGGATGAAGAAAGAACGGAAAGAAAGGAAAGAAAGAAATACAAGTCCGTCAAGAAAGTGGAAGGTCTCATCGTGCCGTACACAAAAATGGAAGAATGGATGGATGTGGGTGGATAATGAGTAACGAGTAAGATGCGTGTGTGATGCGGAGAACGAGATGTAATGGAATGGAATGCTTGTGTCGGTGCGTGTGCGTTGTGCTTTTCGGAAAAATCTTGCAGGAAACCTCCCCTCTGGCCAACTCGAAAACGATACGAGATTAAGCAAGGCTGTAGGTAGGCGGCGATAGTAAGTATAACGGGCGGACGATATCTCGTTCTCAGTGCAGCGAGGCGAAGGAATGGCGGCAAAGTACAACATTCGGAAAGAACGGAAGGCGGAAAGCGCGTTTTCAAGTTCGCGAAACGAGTTCGAGTTTGGGGTGGGCCAGAGGGATGGATGCTCGACTGTGTCTATTGTCGAGGAGAGGGGGAAGGTGAAGAGGGTCTGGATTACTTTGAAGACATCAGGCTTGCAGCGTCAGGATTCCGAACCTATCATGGCGTCGCAAAAGAGGTCAACCCATCATCCCAACTGGCTTCAGAAATAAACGACACTCACCCCAAGTACAGGCCTCGAATAGTCCTCATTATCCCTCAAGTCATGCGTCGACGCTCCTTCAGTCTGTATGCGCCTCCTCAGCCCAGGATCGAGCCTATCATCACCCGTACTCTCCGACGAGTACACCGACGACGTGGGGCTCCTCACGACCTCCGGACGACCCGTCGGGAACGGCACAGCGCTCGAAGGGGTGCTAGGCGTCTGGGTCTGGGAGGCATACGGCGGCGGGTTTCCGGCAGGGATGAGCGGTGCGGTCGGTGAGGAATCCCCGGAGCCGGGGTTCGCAGGGTTCGCGGCTCCAGAGGGTAGGGGCAGGGCGGTGGTCACAGCAGGGGGCGACTCGGAGGGCGGGCCATTGAGCGACCTGCGGTAGTACGAGAGGAGGGGCTCGAGGCTCCCGCTCGCGCTGTGCGTGTGCCCGTGCGTCGACCCGCCCGCGCCATTGCCCAGCATGCCCATCTCCGCGAGCCCGCCGCTCGAGCTGCGGTCCCTGTAGGGCAGGAACGCGCTCGGCGGGGCCGCCCCACCCGCACCCGCAGCGCCTCCCGCGAGTGCCGTGCCGGAGACGTACCCCTCGCGCGTGCCGGCTGGGACGATGTAGTCCGCGTACGGGTTGTACGCCTCGTTGTCGTCCGGCTGGAGTGGGGCCGTGTCGAAGTATGCGCTTGCCCTTCCTCCGCTCGGTATTGAGCTCATGGCGAGCCCGGAGCTCGAGCGACGCTGCGCAAGGTAGGGGTCCGAGTGGTGCGAGAGTGAGTGGGAGTGGGTGCCGCCGCCGCCGCCGAGCGGGCCGTCATCGTCGTCGTCGTCTAGCGGGGTACGGTGGAAGCCCGCGGCGGCGAGGGTGGCGGAGACTGCGGTGTCGTGCTCGATGCGGCGTGTGCGGCGGCGTCTTCTTACGGCGAATACGATCCAGAGGATGATGGAGGCAGCTGCGAGGCCCACGAGGACGAACACGCCGGCGACTGCGCCCGTGTTTCGGAAGAAACTGTATGCAAAAGGCAGGGTAGAAAGTTAGATTAAAACTGAAGAGAGGGAGAAGAAAGGCAGGGTGCCGGCGGACTCACGCTGAACCCTTTGAATTGCCGTTGTCTGGACTGAGGGTAGGATTTGCGATTATTTCGGTAATGGTGATGAGGGAGCCATTTGCCTGGGTGGAGGTGGAGGTTGTGGTGATGACGGCGGGTGCGGTTGAGGTGAGGGAGCCGCGGCTGTCAGTTGTAGGGACGAAGACAAGGGAGGAGAAAGTCGTGCTGGAAGTATGACATCGTTAATGACGACTAAATGGACCGAAGGGATAAAAAAAGACGGACGATGGGACGACAGGCGGTAGAGAGGGCGACGGAGAGGGAGATGTGGTTGATGGGGGAGGTGGCGGGGTGGAGCTGGGAGGTTCGGAAAATGTTGATGAGGACGAGGATGAGGGCGGCGGGGGCGGTTCGGAGGTCGGGGGTACGGTGGATGAGGAGGAAGAGGAACTGGAGGAGGATGAAGAAGAAGAGGAACTGGAGGAGTCGTCGGACGAAGAAGAGGAAGAAGAGGAAGAAATGGAGGTGGAAGAGGAAGAGGAGTCGGTTGTGGTGGAGGTGGAGGACGACATGGGAGGGGCGGTGGAGGACTCTGACGTGACGGACGAGTCTGTTGGGACCGAGGACATGGAAGAAGTGGAGGAACTGTGTTTATCGTGAGAACAGATTCAGCTGGAGAGAAGTCAAACGATTACTCTGTGGAGGTGGGGGCAGGGGCGGTGGAGGCGGATGATGACATCGGAGCAGAAGTCGTCGAGGGCAGGGCGGGCGTCGACGAGGACACAGGGGGCAAGTCCGTGGACGACGAGGGCGGGGCAGAGTCAGACGTGGTGGTGGGCGGGGGAGGCGAGGAAGATGTGACGGGGGTGGCCGAGTTGGTAGTCGTTATCGGGGCATTAGAGGAGGACATGGAGGGGAGAGACAAGGGCCATAGTGGAGCAGCTGGCGGTTAGCTTGGGCATTAATTGGCTTTGCAACGACCGACCTGGAGGCAACCCGCGCTCAGATGCACACCATTATCGTCGCAAAACGTAAGGAACAACCTCGGCTACAATAATCTGCTCGCCCTCCAAAATGCCGCCAAGTCACGCCAAGCCCGCAAATCATTTTGCCCCTTTGTTACTCACTGCACCGCAATGTTCTTGCTCATCGACCATGGCGGAGAAGGACGCCCTCCCAGAGCTCATCGGCACACCCGGCCAGTCTTCCACGCAGCCTGACCTCAAGGACGCCCACGTTTCCACCGACAGCGAGGTACCAGACATCGAGAATGCTGCTGCATCACAGCACTGGCAAGTGCCAGATGGCCCTCCTCCCCCGTTCGCCCTCTACAAGCCCGAGTTCTTCCTCTCCAGCCACGGAGATGTCATCTCCCACGATCATCACCTCAACGAAGACGGTCCGTCCCTCACAACCCGCACTATTCCTTATCCTCAATCTATTCCTTTCACTCTTCCATCCAGGCGAAGCTCTCTACCGCTTCCTCATCGAGCAATGTCTGAAGCCGCCCGTATACACCCTCTCTATCAACGGCACACACAAAGAACGGCGCACCCGCACCGTCACCCGCACCGTCAACGGCTCCCACCAGACCCGCATCGAGCACTACACCGTCACCGTCACCGACTTTGACTTCTCCATCGACCTTACCGACTATATCACCTTCGGCCCTGTGTTTTGGACCTACCCCGACGAGGTACCAGCGTACCGCGGGTTGCCGGTGCGCCAGGTCGATGCGCCGGCGGTTAATGCCAGTACGGATGTAGAAGAGGCCGAAGGGAGGCCGAAGACAGCTGCAAGGAGGAAGGCGACCAAGGACGAGATTAAGGCGTTCAAGGTCGACGAGCACGCCCACATAAATGAGGGCACCCCCCCTTGGGAGAACCTTGACCGCACGACACGCTGCAACCCGCGGGCATCGAGCAAGTCCCTGCGCGAGTGGGCGGACGAGTACGCAGCGAGCCCCAAGCTCCTCAAGGAGTTCCTCTTCGAGAAGGTGCAAATGCAATTTATCGTCATGCATGTAGCGCTAATCGCTTTTATTGCTTTATTTCAGTCCCTCTACGGCTGGAATGCCACCAAGCTCCAATCCGCCATCATATCCTCCATCCACAGCACCTCCTACACCGGCATCATCTCCACCACCTTCCTCCCCTCCCTCTCCCGCATCGCCATCCGGCCCGACAACCGCCTCTCCCGCACCCTCTCTTCCACGCTCTACAAAGTCCTCCTCTGGATCTTCCTCATCTACCCGTTCATCTGGCTGTTCAAGCGCTTCTCTTCGCGCGGCGGGGGGAGGTGGGAGGTCGGCGGTGCGGTGTATGGGCTGGTGTTCTGTGAGCCGGTGCAGGAGGGAGAGGATGTGAGTGGGTATAGAAGGGAAGGGACGTGGGAGGGCGAGGGGGTGACGAGGGAGCCGAGGATCGTGGTGGGCGCGGATGGGGTGCGGAGGAAGCTGAGGGGGCTGAGGGAGGGCGAGTGGTTCAGGGAGTGGGAGCCTGTGATCAAGAGGTGTGCGGCGATGAGGCTGCAGCGGGACGAACCGCTCAGGAGCGTGAGGGATGGACCTGCAGACCTGGCGAATCAGCTTGAGGGGTATGCAGTGGGTGGGTTGGATGGATATTGATTTTCTCTGCATACCTGGGAGGCGTAGAATACGCGACATTTTGGCTACACTGCTACTCTATGTAGATGCTCTAGTACACTCGTGACACAAATTCTAAATACAGCACTTTTCGGAAAAATGCGCCACACAACCCGACACCCGCCCAGCAAGCAGGCGATCGAGGTGAGAATTATTGATCGATTACTCCCTATACGCAGACTGTCCTACGAACACTTTACGAGATCTCATTCTCAGCGCTCACAGCCTTTAAAGTTGGTCTAGACACAATCCGCCAATCGCAGCATCAGCACAGCCACGCCGGGTACTGCGGGGAAGGACGCGAACGGCAACATGACGTCTACCATCACCCACAAAAGGATATTCGTTGACCGCAGTGCGTGTGCCGACCGAGACCATCACGCTCCCGGCATCCCTCTCAAATAGCATCTGCTAACAGCCCCAAAGGCCAAATCAGAGCTCGAGGAACACGTAGTCGATCTCTTTTCGTCCCTTCGCCCACTCAGTTTTACCTTTGGACCTCCGAGTCATCCTTAACCGAACCGGACGTGGACGTTGCGCCAGAAGCTACATACCCCAAGGACCATCCCGAACTGCGAACTGCGTATCGACTCACCTTACATCCTTTGAACGAATAACGATGATCATCACCGAGGACGACCAACCAGACAAGAAACTCGCAAGGGAGCGCGAGGCCGCAGTGCGCTACGCCAACTCCAACCCTGGCGCCTCTTCCTCCTCGTCCACCACAGCAGCATTGGGGAGTGCGCCTCCCTCCCAGTCCCCGTTCGCTACATCCTCCAGCAGCGCAGAGCCGACGGAGCACGACCACCTGCTCGTCGATTTCGCCCAACATGGAGGGGGCAATGGGTTGCAGGCGATGGGGATGGGGGTGATACCGGATGGCCCTCCGCCCGAGTTCGCGCCCTACCAGGCGGAGCACTTCGAGGTGGGCTACGACGATGTGGTCTCGCATGACCCGCATTTGAACACGGATGGTGCGCTCTACTATTTCTCTCTCGTTTGGGCTGAATGTACTGATGATCACTTGCGTTTCGTTATCTCCAACCATTCCGCATCCAATGACACGACACGTCCAGGCGAGGCCCTCTATCGCTTCCTCCTCGCTCAATCCGAGGTCCCGCCCACCTACCGCATGAACTGCCGTGGCACGCACCACGAGACCCGCCAGCGGTGGGTCACCGAGCGCGACTCCGAGGGGCGCACGCGCAACCGGCGCGAGACCTACACCGAGACCGTCACCGACTTCGACTTCAACATCGACATCACCCCTGCGCAGCTTACCCTCGCCCTACCGCATGCCCTCACCTCCAGTGTGGAGCAGAGACCGGCGCATATACACTGGTCGGTGCCGGACGACGAGCCGGCGTACCGCGGGAAGATGGTGCGCGAGTACGATGAGGCGCCTGGGCTGGTAGTGGGCGGTAGGGAGGGGAAGGGAGGGAGGAGGACGGCGAAGAGGAGGGAGGTGAAGGCGTATAAGAAGTGGCTGGAGCGGAGGGAGAGGCTGGGGTTCCCGCCGTGGATGCGTGAGGCGGACGAGGCTGCAGGGATGGGAACGGGCGTGGACGGCGCAATGGTCGCCCCGCCCCCTGAGGGTGATGCGCTGAGGAGCTCGAAGACGCTCAGGCAGTGGGCGGATGAGTATTGCCAGAGTCAGAAGACACTGAAGGAGTTTGTGTATCATAAGGTCAGTGCCCTTTTCCCCGAATATACGTGAGTACTAATGAGTGTTTTTCAGGTTCTCTACGGTTGGAACATCCAGCAAATCGAGAACAGCGTGCGCGCGACCATCCAAGGCGCCCCCTACCACGGCACCATCGCCATCACCTTCACACCACACCACTCCAAGATCTACATCCGCCCCGACAACTGGGTCTCCCGCACGCTCTCGAACAAGTGGCTCAAGTTCCTCTCTATCCTCCTCTGTATCTACCCTTTCATCTGGCTGTTCAAGCGCTTCCACTCGCGCGGTGGCGGGAGGTGGGAGGTGTGCGGCGGCGCGTACCCGCTGAAGCAGTGGGTGCCGCTCGAGGCGGGGGAGGCCGCCCCGGATGTGGGTGTGGAGGACCTGGAAGGGCTGCCCTCGTATGCGGCGGCGGCGTATGGGGACGGTGGCCTGAGCGCGGGGGCAGGGATGGCCGTTACACGGAGGGCGAGCAGGTTTATGCAAACGACCACTGGGCCGAAGAAGCTCGTTGGGCTGAAGGAGGGCGAGTGGTTTAGGAGCTGGGAGGGGGTTATTACGCGGGCGGTCATTGGGAGGTATCAGTCGTCTGTGCCGATTCCACGTACGAACTCGGAGGCAAGCGCGTTGGATGGGTACAACGAGACGTTGGTTCGATATTGAGCAGGAGGTGTTTTTTTATTTATGTTTTATTTTCTTCTCATCTCCAATTTTCTTCTCATCTCCTTGCTCTTCATTTCAATTTTTTTTATCTGGTTGGATTTTTGCTGTACAACTCTATGCCATAGCGACTCCTTACATGCTCAACTCGGATTGTATCTCCACTTGCAACTTGAAATTGAATTCTTGTTTCATTCAGTAAAATAAATAGACTGTTTTATTCTATGCAGGTAAGAAGACGAAGAAAAAATCCCTGGATGACACACCGACCCCTTCACCCCAGACTAAGAAAAGGGGTAAACGAGAGGAGAAAGAAAAGGAAAGTCAAGATATCAAACACGTAAAGAATGAAGGGGCACAGGAGGGGCGGGTCTGAACTAATGATGGTGTGTGGTGCGATGCGTACAGTACATTTGGTGTAGGTAGTGGGTTGGGTTGAGCTGAATATGCGTGTGCTGAAAGGACGAGTGGCCTTCTAGATAGTGTAGTCCGAGCAGCGGAGAGTATAAGGGACGAAAAAACAACTCAATAAACAATCCCCCTCGAGCGCCGTTGCGCGACTTGCGTATGCCGTCTCGACGCTGCTTCCGCATCTCCCGCTTCCTCCTCGAGCTCCAGCTCCACGGCTGCCTCGGCTGCTTTCGCCCTCGCCTCCGCAGCATCCAACGCTGCCCTTCCCTCCTCATACCGCTCCGCCTCAGACTGCTCCTCGCCCTCAAGAAGAGCCAGCGCCGTCTCGAGGTACCACATGTGCTTCTTGATAAAGTGAACGACGACAGTACCGCCGATGCGCTTGCCCTCGTACCGTGCTTTGCGGCCTTCGCGATGTGACCAGGCGTACTCGGGGGTCATGGGGCTGCCTGTAAGATAGGAAAAAGGCTCATGAGCAGGGTTGAGGGAAATTCTCTGAGGGAAGAACGCACCTTCACGAATTTGCGACATGTCGCTGCCCTCTACTAGCGCTTCCACACTCTGTGTCGACGACAAATCCGGTAGCGGGGGTGTATACCGCACACCAAACGTCGACACGCTCGAGTGAGCCCAGGCCGCAGGTGTGCCACCCGCACCCACACTCGTCGGGCTCGTCACTCCGCCTGAACCACCCAGAGTTTCCTGAGCCTTCTTCGCCCTCTCATGCTCTTCAATCATGCTGCGGCGCACCCTCGACGCCTCGGACGGGAACAGGAAGCCGTGCGAATACCTAAAAATGAACCCCGTCAGCCAATCAAGTAATCAGAAAACGCCTATCAGACGTAGGGAGATGAGGGAAAGGATACGTACACCGTCCCTGAGCGTGGATGGTCGTATATCCAACAGCGTTCGCTCGTCCAGCGTATCTCTGACGCACGGGGGTGTGAGCGCATCCACTTGGCGGTTTGCTTGTCCTCTGCGCCGCGCGTTAGGGTCTTCACCGTCGGGTCCTTCGAGACCCAGTCAACAAGACTCCACGAAAGCGCGTACAGCTCGCCCGCCATGAAGATGTGTAACCGGTTGGTGACGAGATACCCCCAATAAATCAAGGGGTCGCGTAGGGCGGGGTCGGCCAGCGAGGCTGCTGCCGCTGACGTGAGAGGTGAGCGTGCTATTGGTGCTGCTGCGCCGCTCGAAGGTGAGAAGGCTTCGCCATCATCACGATACGTGACCGCGTTTCCGTTCTTCTGCGGGTTGGAGTGCAGTTCCACACGCAGCCTCGCCTCGAGCTCGGCGAGGATCAGGAAGGAGTCGTCGTCTACTTTAATGACAAAGTCTGGTCGGACCCATGGTCGTGAGCGTCCGGAAGTGATATCGGACCAGGCGAGGAAGGGATCGTGTGGCGCGAGCGAGGGCGGTGTTGATGTGGAGTTTGAGTAGGAGAAAGTGGGCACGGGCACGACGGACGAGCGGTAGACGGGTGGAACCCACGCATTGATGGCAGCCCAGGAGAAGAACGTATGGGTCTTGCCGCCGTTCATGTTTTCGGGTATAGGGAGAATAACAATGTCGTTGTACACTGTACTTTGTGATCAGACGCGTCTGAACAGGAGAGGAAGCAAAGCACTGACTTTCCATCTCAAGCTTAACTCTGCGTTCCCAGTCTTTGCGTGGCTGACCCATGACGAAGCGCACGAGGGTGCGAGAGGTGCCAAGGCCGTCATCACCGGCACCAGCACCGTCTCTGCTACGAGGGTGGCTGGCCCATGTCGTGCGTATGAGCATGCGGCGTTCGAAGCCCGAATCGATGGAGAAGACGCCCACAAGGACGCCTGCAGGAGGTAGGTCGTCAAAGTGTGAAGGGGGGAACTCGGGGAGTATGTGTCCATCTGTGAAATTAGGATAGAAGTGGGGTGTGTTGGGTGGAGCGGGACGGTCGAAGGGAGGAGCAAGTGATGGAATGGAGCAGTAGGCGCGCCATGGGAGAGGGTCTTTGTCTGGATTGAGGACGTAGATGAGCAGGAGGGTTAGGGAAATAGCAAAGACAGAGAGTAAGATAAGCGAGAGGACCTAGTAACAGGCGAGTCAGTGGGGCGATAGGGAGAGGGGGAGGGGCACTCGCAATGGTGATAGGCTGGCTGGGGAAGAAAGGGTGGCGGACGAGGCGCCTAAGCCAGCGTTTGAGGACCTTGAGGTACCTGCCGCCGCGGCTCCTTCTGCGGCGGGAGGAGTGGACTGGGCACCAGCGGCGTCTGTGGTTGGGCAACCATTGGTTCCTGAGGTGGAACGGAGAGGAGGGATCGCTGTCCGAGTCTGAGGGGCATTCAGAGGACTGGTTGGGGGGGTAGAACTGGGGCAGAGGGGATGTGGAGCGGGAGGGGAGGGGGGGGTTGCTGGCGCTGGAGGACGCGGAGGGGTTGGGGAATCGGAAGAGGGAGGGGGGCTGCTGGTTTGTGAGGAGGGAGTGTGAGTTGCGGGGCGTGTCGTCTTCGTCTGAGCTGTCTGCGCTGTCGTATGCGCGGGGGTCGCTCATCGCTGCGTGGAGGGAGTCGTGAGCATCTGCCATCTTTTGCGCGACGCTCCTGCTCAATCGGGAGCGCGGATCACCGCCCACAACCGGAGATTCCACGCCGCATCCAGCAACCGGGTTTCGCGGTTGCAAGTCCAACTACACTCAGACTAGTACGCCACTCTTACTTGCCCGTCATTGTCAATCACCAGTTTTCTATCTCATGAGGACGGGCATTTATTCCCACCTAGAGGCTTACTGCATAGCCTCCTAGAACAACCCATCCCCGTAGATCTTTCTCCAACTGGCTCGCTCTCGAATCGCATCCCAGAATGCCGCCACCTTCGCCTTCTTCTCCTCCTTCAAGTTCTCACGTGTCGCCTGCTCTGAGAGGAAATCTCGGGCCAACCTAAATCCTCCACCGATGTGCTCTTCCACCTTTCTCACAACCGTCGCACCGTCGTCGCTCGCGGTGCCTCCAGCCAGCTTCACCACCCGCGTCAGCCACCCCGCCAGGTGCAGGTCGGCGATCGACAACTGCTCGCCTGTTCCAACGTGAAAAATGAAACGAGGAAATGAATGGCCATCTGGCTGCGTACCGAGCGTATACGGCCCAATCATCTCCTTGCTCAGTTGCTTCAATGTCTCCGCAAGATTCACCTCCCAGGCCTGCCGTGCAGTCTTAAAGAACGCGATCCGACTCGTCCTCGCCTGCTCGTCAAGCGCCGACTCGTCCTTTTCCGCGTCAACCAGAACCGCATAGATCAAGCTCGTCGCCTCGAGCTTTTCGGCCCACAGCTTCTTCACCTTCTCCGACACCTGCACGCTCCCGCTCTCCCCTTGCGCGATGTACCCCTTCAGCCCCAGCTGCCTCTGCTCTAAAGTCTGCAACGTTTCCTTCGCGAGCACCCTCAAACTTGCAACATCTCTTGCGTTGACATAGCGCAGCGTGTTCGGGTTTGCGGCGTTTGAATGCAGAATGTCCTCCACAATCACCTTGCATATCGTCGCTGCGGCGATGGTCGCGGGTGTCAGTGATGGCGCCGGCGCGACCGACGTCGTATGCGTGCGCGATTTCGCCGAGCGGGACTTGTCCAGGAATTCTACGATCGTCTGCGGAGAGAGAGAGGATGATGGAGATGAGTGGCGAGGAAGATGATGGAATCGCGTTGGGACGTTACGGCTCCAGCCTGAGCTCACGCACCTTCGTCTCGGTAAGCGCCTTGTACCGGCTCTCGATGCCTTCGGTGAGTGAGTTCTCGTATGGGACAATTAGGGTGGGCACGGTTGCTGTGAGCCGAAATGTCAGGATAGGATAGAGATCGCGATAACGAGTGGGTGTTTCTACCTTTGGGATTCAGTCGAAGAAACGCCGGGTCGCAGTTCTCCCCTTTGGCTACACGTTGTTCGTCAGAGGAACATAGCATCGATAACGAGAGGCGCAGCGTACTGATGTCCACAACCCGGAAGTCGAGCTCATCAGAACCGTATCCCTTTTCTTCGCTGTGAGATGAAGCTTCAGATCTATCTCACCCAGACCGACCAAAGAGATCATACACGGCCAAACGAGCTGAAGATCGTGAGTCAACCATGGAGATAATCGTCCAACGGACACCATCACGTACCCACTGCGGACCAGATGGACGTCGGGGCGTAGTAAAGCGCAGCTTTCGGTATCCCTGCCATTCTAGCAAAAGGTTGGAGGTAGGAGATAGAAAGGTGAAGCACGGGCACTTTCTCATCAGATGACGTCGTGCCCCCTATTTGCGCTTCTTTGGCTTGGAAAGGCGCTTGTTTCCTACGCGTCTCTGACGCGAAAGGCCCGTCTGGGGCGACTTCAGTCGGTAATTGCACTACAAACGCGTGTAGTGTACTGAAATAAACCTGTTACGAGAGGGGAAGTCGTGTAGCCATCAGATTATCAGCCCGTCAATGAGTGGCCCAAAAGTCGTAGCCTTCGCCCACGTGACACCACTATCGAATGTACTGGAATAATTCGCCCCTTTTTATACAACACACCTATCGTGCAGGCGCTCAACAGCACGAACGCTCTCTGTTCATTATAATGGCCACTATCAGGTACCTCTCCTCCGACTGAGATGTTACGAAAACGCCATTCTGAACGCACCGAATGCCAGACACGAGTTTTACGAAACCGACGAGAAGCTCACGCTCTCCATCTTCGACAAGGGCGCCGATCCTGCCCAGGTCTCTATAAAATTCGAGCCGAGGAAGGTGCGTTCGGGCGTCTATCGCGTCCTGCCCTGCCCGTCTTACCACCGCCTGTCGAAGAGCCTTTTCTGACCACAAGGACAGTTCACATACACGCACGGGGAAAAGATGCTCATCCTCGAGCCGCTGAAGGGCCAAATCGACCCGGATGCGAGCAATTATACGGTCGGGAAGGTGAAGGTCGAGGTTCGCTTCGTGAAGCGCGCCCAGGGGCGGTGGGGCGAACTCGTTGGCGATACGCCTGATCGTAAGTCCTACCCATCTTATTCTCTCTTTCCATTCCTAACCGAGCACGCCATCTCCAGCCCTCTCAACCACCAACTATCCCGCGCCCTCCGAGCCCGCGCCCGCGGTGCGGAAACCGCGCAAAAACTGGGACGGGATAACCACCACGATCCTGAGCTCCGAGAAGGAGAAGACGACGGAGGAGGACCCAAACGTCGGCGGGGACAGCACGCTCAACTCGTTCTTCCAGAAGATCTTCGGCGATGCTGACGACGACACGAAGCGCGCGATGATGAAGAGCTACCAGGAGAGCGGCGGCACGACGCTCAGCACGAATTGGGACGATGTGAAGAAGGGCAAGGTTGAGGTGAAGCCGCCTGCGGGCTCGGAGTGGAAGAAGTGGAACTGAGTGTCGGGTGCTGGATGACTTCCTCTGGTGCCTTTGAGCCCGTTGAATCTCTCGTCATTTTCGCTTTTTTTTTTCTTCACTCGTTAATGCTCTGTTGCTGCTGTGTCGCATTTCGTCGGTCTGTCCGAATATGTACCAATCAAAAATTCCATCGTTATTTTTGAGGTCCACTTTTTAACCCAAGATTCATGTTATCACCAGAACTGATGTCTCGTCTCACCATCATCGTCGCAGCTACCAAAGCCAACGGCATCGGCGCCAACGCGCGCCTCCCATGGCGACTGCCCAAGGAGATGAAATATTTTGCTCAGGTCACGTCGAACGCCCCGGAAGGACGCCAGAACGCGATTATCATGGGCAGGAATACGTGGGACAGCATTCCGAAGAAACACAGACCGCTCGCGAAACGCGTGAATATCGTGGTTAGCAGAAACAAGGAGTACAATCTGTGGGTTTCTCTCGCGCTCTCAATGTCGCGTAATGTGCAGTCTCATAGCTCTGTAGCGGGTCGGAGGACCCGTCAGTCGTGCTCACGGACAGTCTCGACTCGGCACTCTCACTCCTTGATTCGTCAAACTCTGACCCGATGAAGCTGTACCGCGGGTTCGTTATAGGAGGCGCGACACTATACACTGAGTCCCTCTCTCGGCCTGTCTCGTCGACAGGGGCCAGCGTCGGCCGCGTACTACTCACAAGAATCCTTTCACCGGACTTTAGCGACTGCGACGTATTCATGCCTGACTTCCTCAAGCCAAATAAGGAGGGAAAGGCGGAGTGGACGAGGGCAGCGCATATGGCTCTGCAGGAATGGGTAGGCTTTGGGGTGCCAGAGGGCGAACAGGAAGAGAACGGAGTGAAATATGAGTTCCAGATGTGGGTGCGCCAGTCGTAAGATGTTCATGAATTAGAAGGGCATAGCCCGGAATATTGGAATGGTACATGTCGACTATTGACCTCTTCTCCACCATCTCCTGTAAAGTAGGTTGGAGGAACTAGCCCTGGCGCTGAAAAGGAGTCAGCTCAGATGCCAGAACGAGCAAAGGCCAGGAGGCGCACCTGCTTATGCTTCGGGTTCTTCGAGCACACAACGTACATCCTCCCCTTCCGTTTGACGATATTGCATCCATCACACATAATCTTGATTGACGAGCGCACTTTCATCCCTCTTGCCAGGAGGGGCAATTGAGTTAATGTTGGTGTGACATGGTGGTGGTGCGGGTGGTGGTGGTGAGGAAGGGAGATGGTGGCCGTGCGGATGCGCGATACGAGCGGCCGGCTGGATGTGAGCAGTGCGCGGAGCATTGCGTTGGCGTCGTCGACCTCGACTCTGAGTGGTTCACTGGTTGGGTGGTGCAGAGTCAAAACTTGGGCGCGAGGCGGCCCTACAAAGTGTGTACACGTGATCGGAACAGCGCTGAAGGTAAGCTCACTGATGCCAGTGAACCTAACATTAACTTGACACGTTCGTCGCTGCAGGCTCAGTATCTTGCCGTTACGGCCCTCTTATCGTACATCTGAATCCCCGACACCCGTCCGGATGCTCTTCGGCCTCTGCAAATGCACACTAGAACTCCAGAATCGCTCGCCGCGCCTCATGTTGGCGGTAAATTGGCGACGATAATATTCGTCTTCACCCTCCTTGGGTTCGTCATAGAGACCCAGCTTACACAAGTGCGCTTCTCCTTCTGTTATGCCCGCTGTCCATCGTTGGCTGATCTGATCTCGCGACGTTAGTACGTCCAAACCAGCCTCGGTTATAAGCAGTCCTTCTTCCTTTTGTGCGTTAATCAACTGTCTGCACTGAGAACGGCGCTTATCTGCAATTTTCCCAGCTATATTGTACATTCGTCCTTCGCCATAATATTCCCACTTCACCTACTGTATCTCATCGCCACGACGAACCACTCTGCTGTATCTCTATTGAAAGGCCTCGCCATCGCTATATCGAACCATCTTGTGACGTCGCAGAAGAGTAATGACGCCTTTAAATTTCCTACTGCCAAATTCTTCCGTCTATCTCTCGCTTTAATGGTGGGTGTAACATGCCCTGGACTCCTTTGGTTTGCAGCCATACCTCTTGCTTCGTGAGTCATCCGTAGCACCACTCCGCGAAATACAGAAAATGATTAATGTGTCAGAATCACGGATGTGACTGGTGAGATACAACACGTTGTATTGGACTCTCCAACCTGATATCTGCCTTCCAAGCCATCTGGAATACCAACGCATTCTTCGCATACCTCATCAGTGTTAAGGTGTTCAAGCTGAAGTGGGAGCCAAAGCGCCTCATGGCCGTTGTTCTTGCAACAATTGGCACGGCCGTCGTGGTCTATGGAGGTAGCAAGACGTCGGAAGAATCTGGCGTCTCAACCACCCCACCTTCGACATACAAGAAGCCCGCCGCACCGCTTATAGGCAACCTTATGACCCTCATTGCATCGTTTGGGTACGGCCTGTACCAGGTGCTGTATAAAGTATATGCCGCACTGCCCTCGGATCCAGAAGTTACTGCTGAACGGGCCTACGAGCAAATCCCCGACGAAGAAGGAGGAGACGTCTCTGTTTCTGTTGAAGTCGACGCGACAGACGCAGTGTACCCTCCTCCTTTTGGGTTCCATCCCAATTTCTTGACGTCGATATTGGGCATCCTTACCTGCCTGATTCTCTGGATACCTCTTCCTTTCCTCCACTATTCTAGAGCAGAGGTGTTCCGGCTTCCACCCAACCTTTATACGGCGCTCTGCATCGCTGGTATTTCACTTAGCGGTGTTGCCTTCAATGCGGGTTTCATGGTGGGTCCAACAAGGCCTTTCTATACCCCACTCGCCGCTAATCACGTTCGTAGGTCCTTTTGGGCGTCTGGGGCCCCATTATCGTATCCGTCGGAAACCTCCTGACCATCGTACTCGTGTTAATCTCCGATGTATGTCTTTCCCTCCTTGCCTGCCTGGAGGCCGATCTAACGGAGGGGCCTTAGGTTCTTTTCGGCCCAGGGTTGCAAGTCATCACTCTCTGGAGTCTCATAGGTTCTGCAGGTATCGTCCTGGCCTTTGGCATTCTTGCATACGATATGTTCAGCAAGAGATCTTGATGCTCCAAGAGACCAAGCCGAAGGCGCGACGAAGATAATGACTACCTTCTTATCTATCTCCTAATTCAGATATTTTGCTACGTTCATGAGGTAGAGTGCCAATCCGAAGTTTGATACCAGTGCTACTCAAGTCGGAGCAAGGGAGGAGGCATAGCCAAGGAGAAAGCCTACCGCTTGGGATGGCCAGAAAGCATATCGTGCATGGGCTATAAAAAGCCTAAGTTGCGGGCCATACTCCGGACTTCACTTCTGCACCAGCACAAGATGAATGGCTAAGATGCTCTGTTTGGCAATGATCGACATCTTGTTCCCCCAGTTACATAACTAGGGCGGAGAGACGAGATGCTTTTAATCGGCATAGAAGACTGCCACAATCAAGTCTATCTTTGTACGAAAATAGCTGTAAATTATGCGTCTTATGGTTCCAGGAGGAAAATTATCCATGATGTCCGAGTTCCTCGCACTCGGAGATTGCTTCATTTCCTCCTGCCACCTCCAGCACGGAAGTTATCATTGTGTTTATTGAGTGCCAGGTCTTTCAGAACCATATGCACATATTTTCAGGCACTGACTTCATCTTCTGAGGGAGGCCTGAAGCACCAGTAAAGTTTAAATAAACTATTATTGCTTTGCCCCTTTCAAGTTGTAACTGCCCACATCCTCTGCATTCACTTGGCACTATTCCCCGTGTTCGTAGTCCCCTGCACTAAACCATATTGCCATGGCAAATTTTTCCATTGCACCTTGATTATTGTCGGGACACTGAATACTCGGAGGAGAAATATAGACAACGTTCACTTCCGTGTCAGCACCCCTCTCCTGAGACCGTTGAGTCGTCTTTGGCAGGCATACATTGCCCTGGATAACGATGAGTTTGAGCTTAAATTCTCTGGTCAAATGTGGGAGCACTCGCATTGACTCCCACGAGGTTTTAGTCGTTATCCTGTCTGGAGTTCCTTGAACTTCCGGGCCGGGGGCATTGTAGTGTCTGTGGTTAGATCATCGCGCGGTGATGGGTTGGGTGTACAGGGTACGTAGAAAAGAAGTACGTGCTTTTGGTGTATGTACTTAGACGCACTTTTCGGTACACCTGGGCTGGCTGTTTCTTTATAGGGACCGCGTGCCAGCTTAATACACTTCCTTCCTTCCTTCCTTCCTTCATTCCGGATGAAGGAACACAACTTCCCACCCTTGAGTCTGCATAAATAATGCGAGGAACTCAATTCGGGATCGTGTTTTAAGTTGTCTTCGGGTTACTTAGCGAGCCATCCGACAAGATTTCCGGTTACTCTGCCGTCATAGTTATCGAGTGCATGGATTGTGATTGACGAGAAAGGTCGGGCGAATGTATATGTACGGCGAAGGGGGAGGAACGAAGGGAGTCAGAGGTAGCAGACAACCGACAAGGAGAAATCATTAGATAGTATCACACGAGCAGGAGAGAAGAGGGGAAACGGAAAAGGAGCTGGAAAGGACAGTACTACAAGGAAGATGTACCCAATAAGGAGCGGACATGGGAGAGAGCAAAAAAGTATAATTACAAGTCCTAGAATTTTGGTGCAGTGGACTGAACGGCGACAAGGCGGCCTTACTGGATATGCGCAAAATCGAGTAGGAGGGAGGTACCGGTAGGAGAGAGAGGATGTAAGATAATCTGTAGAACGTTTCTTCATGAACAATATCGTTTCTGCTGAGAACTTGATGATAATAATAATGCGACAGCGGCAAAAATGCGTATCGTGCCCAAGTGACAGTGCCATACACAACACACCCAATCGTCGACAAGATGTCAAATACAAAAGGGGCAGGCAGACACTCTGAAAAGCAGACATTCGGATCATTGAGGACACGCCCGCATGTACACCGGAAAGTAGAAAAAACGCGAGAGCACGGGACCCGCTCTGCCGCAGAAAAGTGTCTGTCCGACAGCTGTGCCGTCAAAGCGCCGTGGCCATTAGGCTGCGCTATATTTCAGTCACTATCTGGGAGAAGTGCGGATGTAACCAGCTCCATACCTTTTCCGTTTCGCTTTGGTCATCTCCTTTCGTAGAGCAGCTCCGTCCAAGGGCTTCAAGAGTTCAAATGCGCAAAGCAAGTCTTCCGAAACGCTGTGGCATAGAAATTAGCAACGGTCGGGACAGAGTGTGGGTCAAATAAGAGAGAGATATTCGTTTCTACCACAAGCATCATTCAGGGTATTCATGGGCCGTCAGCAAACCTTGGTTAGCCCTGACATTCTTTCGCCGATTCGGCGCCTCTAAGCTCAGCATCCTGCCAGGAAAGTTCTTCGAAATGCCAAAGTCGACAGCGCCACAACAACAACACAGCCTCCAGGAGATGTGGGGCAAGAAGAAGGCGCCGGCTGCACCTCCTCCGAAAGCAGGAAGAAGAGTCGATGGACGTGGATGAACCTCAGGAGAACCAAGGTGAGATATGTAATGTTGACTATGGAGACAATCGCTGACACGATACTCCAGCTGAGAGTTCTAAGCGGAAGGAAACCGCGCCACCTTCAGCGTCGAGTAGGCTCCTCATCAAACCACGACCTATTTGCATTAACAGGTCTTCCAGGCTCCCTAAATCAAAGAAAAAGGATAATAGACCGACGACAGGCCTGATTCAAATGACGCGCCTCAGGCGCCTAGCAGTACCCCGGCTGCACCTTCTAGCAATGCTTCAGCCAGGCGTCTATCTCAAGCTCAAAACCTCCCTAAAAGCCAAGGTAAGGGAGAAAAAAACCCTGCGAAAGCCCAGCCTGCTCCTGCTCCCAAAGAGGAGGCTCAATCCGCTAGTGAGAGTGAGGGTGAAGGAGAAGATGAGCTAGAGCAGAGGAGGAGCTGGAAGAGGAATTGACAACAAACAAAGCAGTGACGACCAAAAAGTGCGTGCCTCTCTCCTTTCGAATCGCCAAACTTATTCTCATTGTGGCCCTCAGCGCTCAGATTGCCTTTGCGAAACGAGACGACGTTGACATCGAGGGTGGATGGAAAGTTGGCCAACCGTAATGTACCGTGCTTTCGTGTCGGATTTACGTCATGTATCTCAACTACGCCCCTCAGCGTTCCCTACGCTGCTCTGGCGAAGGCGTCTCACTGATCGAGGCGACAACGAAACGATAGAGAAGAACGCCATCCTGACTTCATCTTGCTGCTTGTCATTCAGAGAAGTGCGAAGATGACTATACCTCTCTTCTTCAAGCAGTATACTGTGTTCAATCGGGTAGGTCTTATGTTTCTCTCCCTGGACCGACTGCTTATCCCAGACCAGTTGCCGGATTATGTTGGAGTTGAATTGGGTATTGGAGAGAGCTTGTTGATTAAACTATTGCGGAATCAACGGGACGAAGTCTGGCTGTCATTAAAGCTGACCTCAAGAAAGAAGGCGACTTGGGCTTGGTCGCAATGGTATTACTGTCCTTAGTTCTCTTACTCTCGTCTGACTGCCC
>MPNV01001881.1:1691812-1777779 GCA_013376435.1 Cyclocybe cylindracea
AACAAACCAATGCGACCCCATAGCTGATCGAATCTAGTTTAACAAAAACAAAAGGAACATGGAAAGGCACGTAACTGACACCACCGCAGCAACGGCGCACAACACGCATGTACGATCATTCCAGAACTCGTATACCGTCCCCACACATAGCAGCCGACAGATAAATCCATGTCACATACACAGCACAGAAGTCGTTGAGATGCGCTTCCCAAAACAGTCACTTACTCCTCTCTCATTGTCTTCCAATCCAGTGGCAGTCCGACGGATCTGACCACAGGAGGTCGTTGAGTAGAATAGTCCGGAACTATTGGACGCTGTAATGCGCTTGATGTCGTCCATGGAATGTAGGGACGGTGAGGCCACCGTGGACACAGAAATTATTCGACGTACAATCGGCAATAGGCAGGCAGTTGAAGACGTCAATGAAAGTCTTCCATGTTTTGAGTTACATCGACCTGCATTCGTCGTAGACAGCGTAGAGCCTGAGGGGTAGGAAGTATCAGAGAAAGGATGTGAAGACACACTCGGTGGCGTTCGCACACTCTGATTCCCTCCGCAGGAGGAAGAAGTTCCGGGATACTTGATCTTGTAGCAGAGAGGAGGAGGACGCTCAGACTCTGCTTCCTCTTCCACGTAATCACCACAAGAATAGTAATTGGCGGCGGAGGGAACCACCATCTCGAAGGCGGATAAGGTCTGATAGCTGTCCATGTACATCACCAACTATCTCACGGTGGTGAGAGCCGACAAGGGTGGGCTGACTAGGAAGACATCTCGCGCAGCGAGGCAATAGGGGAACCTCCGTATCTTCAGACACAGCGACTTGCTGACCTTGCCCGTGTAACCAACAGTCCAAGCAACACGCTGATCATGTCGTCGACATCAAATTGCTAGCTTGGCACCGCCATTGCCGAGGTGATCACCGTGGCTCCATTGCCGTTGCTGTTCATGGAGCCTGGATGAACGGGTGCATTGGAGAGTATAGTTTGGGTGCGGGGATATCTAGAGGGAGCAGAGGCTGCTGGCTCGGCGACGGGGGGAGATGAGGGAACGAGCCAGACAGCTGAGGAGATTGATCTGGTGAACGCTTTTGGGTCTACTGGCCGAGACCATGACACTCGGTGAGCGTTGGCAGTGCGACACCGGACGCCTGCTGGATCCGATACATTGAAGAGGGTCCGTTCGGCAAGGAGCGAGCCCTTCCGAACTTGTGGGCTGTTGAGGAGTGCCGCAGCACGGACGAACCTTGAGGGTACTGCAGCCGGCACCGTCACTGGGGAGTCCTGCGACAGCATTGTCCGGGGAATGGATCTTGTCCTTGCCCCTCTTGACTTCTTGGAGGGTTGCTGGCCCACGGAGGACTGCGCGCCTGGGGTGGGATTGGGCCGCGATTGACAACGGGAGGTAGGAAGACGGAGAGGAAGTGGGCGCCGTTTTAGAGAAGGGGGAGAGCGACAGAGGAGGAAGGGCAAGCCCAAGAGCGATTGGAAGCACAGCGTTGAATCAGGATCACTTGCAACAACCTCACTTCCGTGCGCTGTGCCATCTCTACCCCTCACACTAGGGATCAGTCATAAATCAGTTGGATACAGTCAGGCATAGCGTAGGCATGTGCAAATCGTATCTACAGGCCCTACCCTAGAACTGCCAAACGACTTGCTCGCAGCTGCTCGCCCCCCCAGCACATTGAACGAGCACAGTTCGACAGTGGTCGACATTGCCCTGTCAAGACATCAGCTTATGGTCTCTGATCCCACAAGCCCCTCAGACGCACCGACAGTGACAACAGCCAGCTCAACACGAGGCGGGAGACACATGTGCAGCCAGATTCATGGCGCTTCTCGTAACGGTCTAGCAATGAACTAAGCGCCGATCGGAGTCAAGGATATCAGTACCACCGTATTTGGAAGTAGTGGAAATCCCGGCGAATGATGAGTGTCGATCATTTCGAGAAACCACCTTGCCAGCAGATACGGCACCGGATGGAGATGTCTCCAGTGAAGGGGCATTTCTGTCTGAACATGAGAACGGCGACTGAGTACAGGAGCAGATTCAGTCAAGAGAGACACGCACCAATGTATGTGCCGTGGATGGCTTCCGATGGCGTCTTGAATCCTAGACCAACATCCTTGTACCACCGCTTCTCCTGGTCGAAACTTTCTTTCCCGCCGTCGAAATGTCAGAAACTGCTCGCTTAACATATTCGTTGCGAGACAGACCACGGCTTGCCGTTTGAAGATGGGTTGCTTTGATACGCTTCTCGATCTATTGGACAGTACACGCATTAAGAAGGCTGCGAGAAGAAACTTATTCAGATACCACTGAGCGTCGCCATGGGTCGTCTGAGGCGCTGAGGGGGCGCCGTGCCTGCAAACTGGCGATTTATGATACGTTTGTAGCCTCACCGGAAGCCACCTCCGAGAAACTGTAAGCTGCTTCGGCAATCTGCGGTGTACTCCCGAACTGCGATCGGCTGAACGCGACTTTGGCCAACCCCATCACCCGAAAACCTGTCAGCGTCCATTGTTCTGCAAATGCATTCCTTCCTGTACACACTCCTCCCCTCCGATGATTACAGCCCCCCCCCCCCCAGAATTCCAAAAACAGTCAGAAGACATTGTTCAAACCGAAGTCACTGACCGTTCCTTTCGTCTTCTCTCATCTCCGTGATATCGCACTGTCTTCAGGCCACTCTGTGAGCACACGGCAGTGGTTATCCATCCTTAAGCTGACCATGCCTGGACTTAGTCACAAACAAAGAAGGTGTCGATTATCACAAAGCTTCTAGCTGCATGTCAAGACCATGAAGCCAAATACATTGTTCGAAGTCTAGAGGGCAAACTTCGGATAGGGAACGCCGAACGGTCTGTGCTCGTTGCCCTGGCACAGGCTGCCGTCCTTGCAGAACGGGAACGTTGTGCGTATTTTTGCGTCCAGCCTATTTTACATGCTCAGTCATCTCCGCCCTAGCTACCAAGAAATGGAGTCAGGACCAACTAGCGACACGACTGGAAGAGGGTACCAATATCATCAAATCCGTGTACAGGTTTGTGTCTAATCTTCACCCAAAGCACACCCCCACTTCATATCCGACTTCATCTAGTGAACTGCCGACATACGATAAAGTCATTCCAGCTCTTCTCGAAGTTGGAATCGATGGCTTGAGGGAAAGGTGTAAACTTACTCCTGGGGTTCCCCTCAAACCTATGTTGGCAAAACCAACGAAAGCGATCGGAGAAGTGCTGGATAGATTCGAGAATAAACGGTTCACCTGCGAATATAAATACGACGGTGAACGTGCCCAGGTCAGTATGATTGACAAATGCGTTCGCTCCTGTCTTTACCTGTGATGATAGGTACACAAACTGGAAGACGGCACTGTCGCTGTCTTCAGCCGAAACTCCGAAGACATGAGCAAGAAATATCCAGATCTAGTCGACCAATTGCCAAAAGTAAGTAAGCTTCAATAAAAAGCTATTCCTGTCATACGACTGATATGATTTCATTCAGTGTATCAAGGAGTCAACCAAGTCGTTTGTGCTGGACTCTGAAGCGGTGGCCATTGACCGAACGACAGGAAAGCTCATGCCGTTCCAGGAGCTCAGTCGACGAAAACGCAAAGATGTGAAAGTTGAGGACATCCAAGTCCGCGTTTGTCTGTTTGCCTTCGACCTTCTCTACTTGAATGGAGAGGTCGGTCTTCCTTGTTTGCAGACATGAAATGGGCCCCAACTGACCTCGTTTCCTAGCCTTTGCTCCAACTACCGTTGCAGAAACGGCGTGAACTGCTTCGACAACACTTTGATATTGTTCCTGGAGAGTTTGACTTCGCCAAATCATCAGACAGCGAGACCACCGAAGAAATTCAGAGCTTCCTTGAAGAAAGTGTCAAGGATGGTTGTGAAGGGCTCATGGTCAAGATGTTGGATTCTGACGCTAGCTTCTACGAGCCAAGTCGGAGGAGTATCAACTGGCTTAAGGTATATCGTTCTTTTGGCAGAATTGGGATCGAACTTATTTCATCTTTTAGCTAAAAAAAGATTATCTTGCTGGGGTCGGCGATTCTCTCGACTTGGTTGTTGTTGGAGGTTACTACGGCAAGGGCAAACGTACCAACGTGTATGGCGCCTTCCTCCTGGCTTGTTACGACAGCGACTCCGAAGAATTCCAAACGATCTGCAAGATCGGGACGGGTTTCAGTGAAGAAGCTCTGCAAAGTCACTACGACGCCCTCAAGCCTCTAGAAACGACGAAGCCTCGAGGAGACATCAAGGTTGGAGGTGCCAAACCCGACATCTGGTTCGAGCCAAAGACCGTGTGGGAGGTCCTGACAGCAGATCTGAGCCTGAGTCCCATTTATACTGCCGCACAGGGTTTGGTACGTTGTTTATGACTTCATTTGACAACTTCGCCATTCTCATTCCGTGCCCATAACATGTAGGTGGAAGACCGAGGCATATCTCTCCGGTTCCCCCGGTTCATTCGAGTTCGGGATGACAAATCGGCCGATGACGCGACTGGGCCGGACCAGGTAATAGAATAGTAGATTTTGTTTGCTTATTCTTACTGACACCGTGTAGATTGCAGAAATGTATGAACGGCAAGCACTGGCTTCGAGCAACGAGAAAAAGAAGAAAGGTGCCGATGGCGACGATGGGTTTTGGTAGAGCACCTCTGGAGCACCTATTCATGTTGGGTTTATGGTCCTTCGCGTATTTGTATATTAGCGTAATAAAGAGAAAGGCATCTATTAGTTTGTTTTTTTCGACTCCTCTGCAGCCTTGACAGCCTGCAAGACCTTCCCCCCAACTGGAGCGGCGCCAGCCTTCAGACCAAGTTTCTTTTCACGACCCCCACGGTACCAATAATCGACAAAACGGATGTCCTGAATTGACTGGGCGGTCGCATTCGTAAAATGGCAGGCGAAGAGCAGGTAGTTGCGCGGTTGAACCCTCCAGGCTGCAAGAAAGATGTAAGGGTCGGGGCACCGTGGTAATGAAGACAGCAACGGCACGCACCGAAACGCATGAAGACCAATCTATGGAGGGGAGAAGGGAATGAGCATGGAGCAGGCACGAGAGTAATGAGGTAGGACGACTGACGAGTAACAGGCGAGGGCAGTGGTCATGGTCCCTGAGATGAGTTCCTCATCCTTCTGGAGGTCGGAAAGGGCGGCTAGAGGTAGACCCCAGTTCGCGACCTGGACGACGTGTTATGTGGAATCGCATAAGTGCGAGTGATTGTTACATACTGGTCCCCAAAAATGTGTGCCTAGACGAGACGGTGAGTGATTGGAAGCAGAAAAATGTGGTGATTTCGCGTACTAAAGAAGTATTCACGCGCCGCTGGCGACCGCAGCCAGGTGAAGAAGGTGGAGGACATCGGTGGGCAGAGGAGAGACGAGTGAGGGAGCACCGAGTTAATGGGGCCGCGCTCACGTGTTGCTTTGATGTAATGGGCTGCCGGCGACTGGCGCAGTCGTTGGCCACGATGCCCCCGCTCCGAGCAGCAGAAACACAGCCGGCCTGCTGTTCCTCCGCCGAGCCCTGTTGTGTCCGCAAATGCCCCTCGAACGACCGCACCGACCCCCGAGGGAAACCTGATAATTAACTCGCTCCATATGGAAATACCCAACTCTCTTGCACGTTGCCTCTTCATATCTTAGGCCGCCCGTCAGTTTTCTCCTCTCTCCTTTCAGTTCCTCTCCTTTCCTGCTCCGAGTTGCCCAGCTTGTCTGACAATGCAACAGCAGCCGTATGGGGGCTATCCCTACTATCCCCAGCCCGTATACCCCCATACCCCGTACATGGGCGGAGGGCCACCTCCAGGACCGAGTGGCGGTTATCCCCCCTTCTATGGCCCTCCCAACCCCCAACCACCCGCACCCGCACCTCGGAATCCCAATCCTCCCGCGCCCACCCCTTACAGCTTCGACGCAGCCGCTTACCCCACCGTTAGGCCCACCACCCAGCACGAGACCGGCCCTCAGCTGAGAAGGCATCGTAGAACCCTGACGATCCCCACACCCGCCCCAACACCGGCCACGACGACTGCCCCTCTGAAGTCCGCAATGAAGAAGACCATGACAGTGTTCAACGCGTTCGGATCCGGAGACAACCCTCTTACGAGACAGTCGTCCAATAGTCAACATGGACACAGTATATCCATATCCAAGCCCCGGCCGCGTGTGTATTCCAACCCTCAAAAACCACACAATCTCGTAGAAGATCCTTCTGAGCCAGATACACCTTGTGAGTGTCCATCTTGATTGATGCACCTTGAACAATTCAGTTTATTTCCGTCCTCAGTCCACATGATGGTATCCTTTCATGGGTACAACGAGGTTCGTGTTGAGCCTGCCTTGCAGTATGCGTTGGAGGATCTGCGAAAATATATTTGGCCACTGTGGCCCGACGGGATCGAGTCCGACGAACTTGTCGGTCATACCTCCATCACTAAATTCAGAAATGCGCCTTGGGATCTAGGTGGGACTAACGTCCGACAGTGAGCGGTCCGCGTCGATCTCAAGGTTGTTAGCTGAATAGCCTCTCAGTGCGTACAAATTCATAGTCGAATTCTTCCGATTATTCCAACAGAGAGTGAGTGACATCATATCTGGGTTCCGCTATCTAATCTCGTGATGGACTGCAGGGATACTCGTATCAGACAGCCATGAACATTGCAACACCGGTTCGTAGCGTCTACTCGTATGACGGGGATGGAATCTCATGTTTCACCCATCCAGACGCCTCGGCTCATCTTTCAAATGACGAAGCCCGACGAGGCAGAATTCTTCCTGGGCTTCCTCTCTCAAGATGGTCGGAAAATTACGCTTATCCACCCGCCAAATCACATCGATATTTACATTGGCGCAAGGTTGCGTACAGCACTCCCGAAAAGAGTGCTCTCGGACGACGTGGTCGATGAATACATGCGTGTCATCGAACTGAAGCGCAAGTCCAACACTGCGACCAGCACAGATGTGGATGTTCCTCTGGTTTTTGTGGAGGCGCTTAAAATCATCAGTGATATGGGCTTCCACCTGGATGCAACGATCCCTCTTTCACGGCGGAACTCACTGGGTATGCGATCCGCAAGGGAATTACTTGTTTTCAAATCCATAGCCAAGGTTTCTAAGTGAAGTGTAACGTTATTCTTTGGTTATTTCTTTGGGCTAGTTCGACAACTCGCAAGTGCTTTGCGATGTATCTCCTTCCATCATTGGCTCGATATGAATTATGTGAGATGTTACCAACTCGTAGATGATGTGTACAATGTTATGACCACGATACAACTTCCGACTATCCGTACTCTAGCTTCGCATTCCACACAGCTCTCAAAGATCCAGATAGACTATGTCATCTTGATGACCTTGGAACCATCTGCGACTCCAATGAGACTCTTCGCGACGACCTTGCCATCCGCATTTTTTCTCTTGAAGAGCTCATCCCACCACCCGAAGAGGAAATCGCGAGCGATGAGTTTGAACCAGGGAGTAAAACTCTTGCCTTCACAACATGTCAGCAGAAATTACTAGCGAAGAAGTGGGAGAGAGATTACTCGGATCCTCAAACATAGCCTGGAGCTCCTCCTTGCTCACATATTTATGGTCGCGGATTTCATTGGGGTTGGGGGTGACATCCACATCGGCCGTCAGGAACAAGATGTAATCAACTGCACCACTTCTCAGCAACACAGAATAAAAACGGAAACCCGGAAAGTCGTTCGACTTACCTTCGTGTTCGCCCCACCTCCCATCGGACGGAGCGAGGTAGTGGATCCGAGTCAGATATTGGAACTGATCGATAGGCGTCTGGCTTTGCGGGATGCCAAGCTCATGCTCAAGCTTCCGGGAGGCGGCGATGCGCACACCAAGTTGGCCCTTCTCTATCTTCTCGGCCTCGAAGTCGTCAAGCGGGTGCGAGCAGCAGGTGTTCGTCCACATGTCGGGGAACGTGATCTTCTCGGAGGCACGCTGCTGCAGGAGAAGCTTGCCGTCGGAGGGCCGGAAGACGAACGCGGAGAATGCGCGGTGTAAGAGGCCCTTGTTGATGTTTTCCATGAGATGGCCTGGCGGAGGTACGTCAATCCCGGAATGCCGCAGAACAACGGGCGGAGAGAACCCGCCATACTCACAGGTCTTCTTGTCCATGGCACCAATGGCGTTGTCCTGCTCGTCGACGAGGATGCACCGCTCATCCATGAGCCGGGACTGCTCCTTATCGTAGCTGGATAGGTCAATCGTTGCGAGCGCTGCACGAGCAGCAAGGACAGCGGGGGAGGCCATAGTCCGGTGAAGATTGAAGTTGACAGTGCGTGAGGGCGATTGCGATGCTAGAAGGCGCGATGATCTAGAGAATAGGGAAAACAGGATGGTGAAACAAGGTGGCTAGGTTATATATGTGGATAAATAGGGTGGTGTGAGATGGAAGGAGAAAGGAAATCATCTCGATGACAGACCAACGATCCTCTCGGACCACCGACCAAGGTTTGATCGGAAACACCCAGCAGGGTTTATCACTAACGGATATCGGAGTCCGCCATCGCTAGACTAACTCTGACCTCGAGCTCCCATTGACCATGGTTCGCAACTTGATATCTGCTCGATATTCCTCATCTTATAATCTGATTTCATTGGGTCTAATTTGCCAAACGCAGTGATTGATGTATGACCCAATATCTTTCGATGTCATTTTTTACGTTTTTTCCATCATCCAATCCTTGAATGTGCATGACAAACCGATAGCAGCACACATAGAGCACGACTTTTTTCTCGACGAAGCGAGTCTCAGATGTAGCCCTCTACGTTTTCTCTTGCTGATTTAGGCACTGATTTAGGCACTCGGCAGCGGCATTAGACGATATGGATGAGGACGGGTTGGTAAGGGACCTTCTGTTCTAAACGGAGGAGGTTCTTCGTCCCGAGCACTAGCACGAGATGAAGGGTCAGCAATATTCACGAACAGGAACACATAAGCCCACCTAGGCAGTGATAAAAGGCGGCGGCAGCGACATGACGGGTGCTTGTGGTCTTTGGGACGACCGTTTCGAAGGTCAGGCGATCATCTGGTTTGGGTAAGGTATGGTACTGCATTTTGGCGTATCTACAGGGCTCATTGCTTTCAGTTACAACAAAATAATCGATGTCAGGTCCTTACTCGAGAAAGTTATACGAGTTCCTCTCCAGCGTGATGAGATTGAGGTCGGACTTCTGGGTGTCTTGCTGTGTCTCCTCCGGAACGACCCCGTTTTCGACTAGCGCTTCTCAGTGTGCAACTCAAGCAAAATCTGAAGGCTCTTACCATCGAAGACGAAATCCTCCCCAAATATCTGGGAGCTCCTTCCCGTTGGCGCGGGAGAGAATGTAACTCCAGCGCCTGCCAGGCTTCCTCTTTGGCTGTTAGCCAAGGGGCTAGCACGAAGGCTCAGCGAGTTGCTCCGAAGCCTGATGTCAACCTGTTCGATGGCATGGTCGCTACCAGCCTCTCCAAAGGGAACATTTCCGGTGGACGAGCTTGGACCTCCTGCGTTGTCCCATGGGAACAAAGAGCTGCGCTGAGACCCGTTTGCCAGGTCCTTGGGACCTAAATCGAAGCCAAGGTTGTTGGCCCCGAGGACGGACGCCGAGCGCGATACTCGTCGAGCTTGTCCTGGTTCCTGTTTCGTGTCAACCGCGGCTATAGGTGAAAAGTTTGAACATACCTCGGACGAATGGCGAAAGCCGGTCGTATCGTCTGCTAGCATCCCCACATCCGCGTTGTGGTCTAGAACCGTGAGTTAGATGCTGCTTGGTTGGGGAGAAAGCGACATGAGCATAAGCGTACCCATCCCCCAGTCCAGAGCGACATCCATCGCAGCGTCGGGATAAACTTCGGGAAGATCTTCTTGGACCTCTGGTTCATGGTGGACCCTTCTCCGTTTGGGAAGTGGGGCGTCTAAAATAGTCGTTGGATTGGAGATTAAAAAAAAACATCAACAACAAACCGTCGTCCTGGTGAATTCTCAAGGCCCCAGATCTGGCTTCAACCTGCACCTTAAAATTCTCTTGCCAAAAGTTAATCAGCCCTTGCTCTTGGACTGCCTCGAATGGTTAGCAAACCAATAGAAACAGCCATTGCGACAAACTTACTCCCTTTAGGCACCCCCCAAATAAGATCCTCAATGAGTTTACCGCTATCTCTCTCCCTGCGCTTTTGCATAAATTCACGCCTCAACGCATACTGGGACTCCAGGTATTTGGCTCTGGCGACCTATATTTTTTGTCAGACGAAACCGGAAGAAACATATTCCCGGGCATCCACCTTCAGCTCTTCGTCTGTCAGTTCCGTGCGTGCATCCAGGAGCAACCGGGTTCGCTTCAGTTTCTGGCGAGGTGTCCTTCGGTTTTCCCTGTTTCTCTCCTCCGCGGTAATGTCCTTCAGAGGCTGCATCTGGTCGAGATCTTGGCTAAGCAGCAGACGAGAGAAGGATGTTGCCGGGCTCGCTCCTGGAACCTGAGATGCTACCCTCGAAGATGGAACGCTGTTCTCTATGTTGTTTCAGCGTTTATATTTCACTGACAAAAATGGGCGGAACCTTTTCGCATTGACGTCTACCATGTTTGAACTTCAGTGCAAGGCGTACCAATCGGAAGTTCACGCATACCTTCGGGGCTTTGGATTCATGTTGACGACTGGGAGTCATGGGTGCTGGTTCATCGACTACCATTGGAATGCTCTCAGCATTGAAGTTAAAATCATTGTCTGGCAAGTAGTTTGCATCGTCAAAGGCGAAATCCGAATTCCTGGCATCGGCATCCCTATGGGGTATGGAAAGTCAACTTCTGCTCTCAATGTACACAAACCTACTCACATGCCGCTACCACGCGCGCTCTTGATGGGGGATACTGCCCATCCGAGCTCTCTGGCGAGATCGTCGCCAAGCCCATCTCCAACCTCCAGCCCGTCGGAGAAAGGGAAGAAATTATCGAAACTAACATCCGCCTGCGACGAGGATGGATTGGCTCCTTCTCCAAGACCCCTCCCTGGGCCGACCTGGAACGACAGGTCGAATGAGGCTGAAAGTAGGTGTTCATGGTGTTCGTCGAGTGTATGCACCTCCTTGCGCACGGCCTCAGGCTTGTCAGTGTCTTTTTGCGCAACCCTTACGGGCTTCTTCCTTTTGCTTGCTGGGTCGAAATCTTCGTCAACCTCTTCACAGATCGCGTCGCTTCCGTGGGTTGTATCTCCTGCGTGGAAACAATGAGATTGGAATATGCTTTGAGCCTCACTCACCTGCTGCATTCAAAAATTCGTCCCAGTCCTGAAGCGTGGTCAGATGCGACCCACTTCAAGCCTCGACTTTGGACGCACCACAACGAAAGCCTCGTCGTTGTAATCTATTATATACGCCGCATTCGGAACGTGTGCAATGGTAAGAGCGGATGGCCTACACTTAAAAGGCTTGAATGATTGGATCTAAATCAAGGGCTGCGAATCGCACCGAGCAGATGGATTGGCCATCTGAAGTTGTCCGTCCAGAGCACCAGAACTGCGCAGGTCCTGAACCACTTTCTTCAAAGAGGCCACGCAGTTCGTAACATCGGTGAAGAATATTTCTTGTTTGACTGAAGAGAATTAAAATCTTTCAGCGACTTGTTGATTTTCGTTCATGCTTGGGTCTCTAACCCTTATAGACACTAGAATGGAGGCAAGTGTTGAGAATTGGGTGAGCCGTTAAATATATGCGGACTCACCGCACGACGCCAAACATCAAATTGCTCGACAGCCTCAATGCCAGAGGTTCGGCAGGTTCGGATATTAAATCGCATAACTGTGTGATGTCTGCTGTGAGAACAGAACGTTTTGGTAGCTTTTTGAAGGAAGATCTGGCTCCTAGTGTAGCGGCCAACCTAGTGGTCGAGCGTGAGGCTTGCGGCGTTCGGTGCGAGGCACTAAAAATCGCGTACCAGAGGAGCCCGAACCCGCTATCCCGTTTCGCAAGTAGCTCCGGAGTAAAGAACATAACTGAAAGACGACCACAACACACAACGGGAAGAGGGCGCTGGGCCCACTTCACGAGGTTTTTATAGATGGCCGATAAAGTAGATTGTGGCGGAGTTGAATAGCTACATGAATTCAAGTAGACACCTGTCACTTTGTCCATGAGAATCTGTAAGCTAAAAATACACCAAGGTACACCCAACTCAACAAGATCACACTTGTACCCATCGTCGCCCTTCTGTCCCCACGAGACGAGCAAAAAGGTCATCGCGGCCTCCCACCCATAGGAATTTCTCTTCTTTTTCTTGTTTGCCGTCTGAAGAGTCGGTCCATCGGAGGTTGAGTCCTTTCAGGAGGCCGACCTTCTTTACACCTTTGACAGCAGACAGATGAATGATCATCTTCGCATTCTGTGACATCAGTGGGGTGAAATAGAGAGTCCTATGCACCAATGTGATCAAGCCTGGAGCTGTACTGTGCTGGCAAGGGTAAGCTGTGCCCAGAAAGGAATCGTTCAGTGAGCTGTCATGTTTGGTGTACAGAAGGCTTACTGTGGGCTTCTAAACTTGTCTGAGGCTGGCCAATGCCAATAACACCTGGAATAATTGGATGTCGTGGAGGCCAGGCATCCTGTGTGAGCCACTCGAATTGAGAATATTCAGGAGTGGAAGGGGACGAAGTGATTTTACTGGTTTCCCGCGCTTCAACCTCTTCAAATCCTGAATCGCCGACTTGCCAGATGCGACGCGGTCGCCGAACTTCTTCCAGTCGACGGATGGCTGCCAACCTTCCGATCGGGAAGTTTTGTGTGCCTGGATTTTTGCGCTGGGAGGAGGACTGGGTAAGCTTTCCGTCGATCGATTCTTCTTCCTGTGTTTCGAGGGCTTTGCAGCCTCGACGGGTAGACCGGCGGTTATGCGCTGTGAGATGAGTTCCATGGCGTACTCCGCGTCAGTGGGGACATCGTGGAGCGGAGGTGGTAGTCTTCGGTGATAGTTAAAACGACGTGACGGCAAAGATGGCTGACTCTCTTACCTCTTCTTGTCAAGTGGCGAAAGTGCTGCAAACAATGGTAGCAGATGCCAAAACAGAAAACCAAGATTGAAGAACAGCAGCTTTGAGATATATTTTGCCGGGAACAGCGTGAGTACGAAGATTGCAAACAAGCCCTGGAAGAGCTGTAAGCATGCCAAGAACCTTTGGGGCAAAAGAAATGATTCGTACAACCCCATATTTCATTGAGGGAGATGACCTGCGCCAAATAAACACACTAATAACATTGTAGGCTCAGTAAGATGTCGATGAAAGATTGCGTCATACGTACTTTCGAATCCGTTCATGGAAATCGGCAATTTCAACCAATACCTGCAAGCCACTCCTCTTGAAATCTTTGACTTCAGCATCGTCTTCGGCATCATCTAAGACGGTTGCGTCCTGTGGTCGCGGGGCGACGGAATTGATACCACTTCGTTCCGGCGAATCGACCGAGCACTTTGCTTTTGCTTTGTCCTTGGCGGTCGGCTTCATCTTGTGTTTCTTCGAAAGGTCATAAAGTCTGAAAAGTCGCCACATTTCTGTCATGCTCGAAGATGTGGCTGATAGCCTTGCAGAAACTTGCTCTCCGAATTCATCTGCCCGTGAAATCTCTTCTCGATGTCGACGGAGGTCGTCTAGACTGGGGTACGGAAAAATCCTTCTCTTTACAAGCGCAAAGATAAGACGCAACACGAACGCAGGCGCTAGCATGTTGTACCACCAAAGTGTCCAGTACATCTGAACGAGTCAGCAAGATGCATCAATGTACCAGACAATACTTACAGCGCAATAAGTGGAGCTGGTCCCAAAATCTTCCCATGTTGCAAGTTCCCATATTTGGGAGAGAAACGGTCCATAAGTCGGCAGTATGGCAAGATATAATCTTTGACAGGCTAGTCGCAGGCGGCCAATCGTAAATGGAGGTGCTGAAGGTCTGGGATGAGGAAGAAGGGGGAGGAGATAACACTGTCATGAAGTCAACGACCAGTCACAACAAAATAAATCTCTAGGGTAAGAAACCGTACAAAAGCAATTTCCTCCGACAAACTGCTATAAACTGGTGGTGGTGACGTTGTCGGCGGAAAATAGTCTGCATTGTCAGCGCGAACAGGAGTCCACTCTCTATCTTCTTGGCGCATTCTTGAAGACTCAGGTCCAGGCCTATTAGCATCTTTTGGAGATTCAGGAAGTTTAACTTCCGTAACATGCTGCGTAAATCAGGCGTAAGTGTGGTGTATACCTTTGATGCGTGAATTGCGACGAACAGAAAATATATTGAGAAATCTTTCTATTTCTTCGCTGTCGTACAACTCTCGAAGTTGCACTTCTGTGAGGTCGTTCTCGTCTTGATGGTCGACATCGTCAAGATTAGGCAAGTGCTCCGATTGTAGATATGCATCGACCGAAAGGGTACGGTAGAATCGTGGGGGAGAAGAACGGGAAGATTCTAGGATATCAGTGGGGAGAGGGGAGGGAGAGGGCATGGAGGAGTGGGAGTGAGGAGTGGGGGTTTGACGACAAGCTGAGCATCGCCCGCGGCCTTGGTGCTAAGTATGTTGGAGACGCATTGCGCAAATGCAACTGCGTCACGTCATGCTGTCCAGTCGTGAGAAAAGCACGATCACATGACTCAGCGCCAGTTGTTGAACTAGAAACCGAATGTGGCAGGAAAGGATCTACATTTCTTCACCACCAGCTATGTCGCATCCCGGCTTGCTCAGCTGGGCAAATTCTGTCCGCATGACAATGGCAAGCGATCCAGGCCGCCAGCTCTTCAAGGATCAAGTTCAGACCCATGGCTTTCTGTTCCTCGATGACTACCTCGACAATATTATTTCAGGTGCTAAGCAAGAGTGCGTTCCCCCTTCCATATCTTGGATTCCGCATCGAACGTCATTCCTCGTAGCCCTCTCATAGAGCTTGTAAAGACTCCTGGACGCAAGAAGGCAATCGCCAAGAAGCCCAAATTAGTGTCCTCCAAGTTGGCTGCCGTTGTGTCAGTATCATTGGAGGTAATGGTTACTTCCCTCTGCAAAATAGGGTCTGTCTAAACCTACCACTAGGATGATATGGGAAGTGAGAATGCCGCTCCAGCTAACGATCTTCAAAAGGCGTTGTTCGCAGCGAAGCCTGTCGAGGTCAACACGCACAACATCGCTAAAGGGGAGAAGAAGCCCCCCCCCAACATTGTAGATGACAAGCCAGTGAGAACTGCTCTGGCTCCAATCCAGCCCTCAAGTTCTGTGTCTCTGCCCACCCCGCATACTACACAACATTTATCGCTCCTAGAACCGATTGTTCAACCTTCAGCTGAGCACAACGATCTTTCCATCATCGCGGAAGACGAGGAACCCGTCGAGCGCATTCGATCCTCAACAGCTGGACCTGCTGACATACCATCTGTCATGAAATCCCACCATGAATTCGTGCAACTCATCGAGTCGTCCAGCGTGTTACCGCCATTACTAGTTCCGCAGGATTCTAACTCTGCCTCGACGGACACTTTCCATTCCATCCCTCTAGATTCTCCGTCTGGCAACGAATATGATGCCATGGATACTGGCATCCTGTCCAATATAGGAGTGCGTGTCGAGGAGGGCGATACAGGATTATTGCCGTCGCCTCCTCTGAATCACCTTCAAGGTCACGAAGTGACGAATACATCCGATACTTTGCACGCAAACGACAAGTTGAATGCGAAGCCTTCTGTCGCATTATTCCCAACTCTCCCAGAGCCTATGCCATTGCGTAAACCTCCCCGTGACCATTCCATGAACGCGGTAATGTTGGGTGCCGCGACTCCCGTTGCAACCGCAGGAAAGCGCACTTCGTGGCTTATGAAAGCAAGAGAGGTCAAGGCACTTGAAGGTACGACGAATAGGGTTCCCCTTCCGTCTATAGGCTCTATCTTTTCATCTGCCCTAACACTTCCACAAGGCACTAAGAGAAAGAGCGGGGACGTGTTTTCTGCACCCCTTTCAGGTTTGGAAGAGGGAGAACGTCAACAGAAAGTTTTCAAGATTGTTGAAGGAGAAACGGCCCCACGAAAATCACAAGATGTCCAGGGCCAAGACGCTGAGCAGCTGAAACATCAACCTCAGGTCGAGGAGCGGGCCGGCGATGTACAGGTGGAGAGTGGTGTCTTGGGTCTCCTCAAGAAGACTGTTGAGGGCCTTGGACGCACGAGCAAAACGTTGGGCAAGAGTTTGGGAGGAGGCGCTGCGACTGCCCTCGCTGAAGCAAGGGCAGCTGCCGAGGCCAAAATCGCAGAACGAGATCGCAAGGAGGAGGAAATGACCATGGCAATGGGCCTTGCTGCTGCGAAGGCGTCTGGGCCTTCTCAAGCCGTTGAGCCCGTAGCTCCCACCCGCCTCAACGAGGGACGAATGAGCGTCTCGGATCTATTTCCAACAGAGGGTCGTGTTAAAGAGAAACATAAAGCGCCAGAAAAGGTCTTTTCGTTCGCTCCCAAGCTACCAACCACGCTTTGCCAACAGGAAGGGGTCACTCGAATGAGCACATCGACTACTCCTCCAAATTCGCCCCCGCCGCTACAAGCCCGATCAAATAGCTTCAGCGCTGGAAACGCTCCTGTTTTCAACAAGCCCCCTCCCGTTTTTGTTCCACCTGTTCAGTTCACAGCCGCTGAAAAATCTATTCCTCTTACCGCTACTGGCGCCTCAGCGTTCTACCCGGCGTCGAAATCTAGTGTTCTAAGTTCGATGGCTATCAGCCTTTCACCTCGTCTGCCTTCTCCAAAGGGCAAATCACCCATACCTCTCACTTCTCATTCAACATTTGAGAGCGTACAGTCTGACGTCGTTTTTGACCATAACGACCACATTCCAGCATGGATGCCAAGCACGCAGGAAACTGAATATACTTCCGGCTTCACGAATACACAATCACAACCCCAGACTCAGATCTGCGACGAAGATGACAGCTGGCCTGTTGACGAGAAACTGGCCGCCGGCGTTCAGTGGACTTTCGGTGCTTCAAAGGAAGATAGTATGACATGGAGTACCCTTCCTTCTCAGAGTCAGCGAGGTGAAACAGGTCCTGTCACTAGAACGTCGCCGATTAGAGAAGAAAGGAGCGTCAGAGAGGACGCCACAAACAACAGCACCAGGATACCTGGGGCTTTTGGGGACGTCCAGATGGACGACGAGGCCGACATTGCGGAAGAACCAATTCTTCGGGACAAAGAACTCGAGGAGATTGTTCTGGGTTCTTCGAAGGCTAATAACGATGTTTCAGAGGTAAAGGTTCCGACCACAACTTTGCTCCTGTACGCTGACTCTATGTATGTGCAGTTGAAGATACCAAGGAGTCAGAGTCAACTGTCCATGGCCTCATCAGAGTCATCCCAATCACATGTCGGGTTTCTGGGGCAGGCAAGCAAGTTGCTTAGCGGTGCTTTGGGGACTAGCAAGAAGAAGCAACCTGAGGTCAAGAAAGTCCTCCAGATGGCGGCTGTAGCAGCGAAGAGGGTTAGTGTGTATAGTAGGACGGTCGACAAACGCTAATGCTGAAATGCCGCCTATAGCAACAAGAAGAGGCCGATAAAAAGGCTGCCCGTCTCAAAGAGATGGAAAGTCGAAGGCAGCAAGCTATGCAACGCAAGGCTGAAGAAGAGAAAGCCAAGGTGTTGGTAGAAGAACGCAAACTGAAGGAGGAATCCGAGCGGCGGAAGAGAGAAAGAGAGGAGCTGACGGATAAACGGCCTCTCAAGCCAGCTAGTAAAAAGGTACCGTTCTCATTCATCCTCTCTCATGCAAGGCCTCAGATTTGGTTAGGAGGATGAGTCGCAGAAGAAACGGAAAATCGAGGTCGAGAAAAAGCCCGAGATCAAGAAACCTGCACCCAGCGTTCTCCTTGGCAAGTCCCACCTCAAACACTCCATCAAGCAACCGGCGGGGCATATCACTGTTCAACCATCTTCATCGACGACCCCTGCTGCACACCAACCCATGAAGTCTCATCCTGAGCCGTCCACCTCACTGCTGAAAGGAAAGATGCCCCAGAAGATGCTAGAGGACGACGTCTTGCATCCTTCACAGTTAGTTCAATCACAAATGGCCGCTCGAGCCAAGGCCCAGATTGACGCAGCTAAACCTACCATCTCGAGTGAGAGCATTGAGCTTCCCGATATCAACAGCGAGTATTCGGATTCCGATGACGAAGACCGTGTGCGGACGTTCGATCCTCCAGACTGGGCTCAATCACCTGAGCTTCGGCAGCAATTGGAGATGCAGAGCACGATTAACCCTGATGAAATCTTTGGAGCCGTACGCCCTCTGAGAATGGAAGAAATGTTCAGGACGAGGACGAGCCGGTTCCGTGCACGGACGAGTTCGGCGAATTGGACTGGCACCGACCGACTTACATTCCAAGAAGAGCAAGAATATGCTCAGCGGATGGGATTCAGATGAATGGTGCTGGACGTGTTCGATTGTCATTTTATTATACATCTGCTTGTATCATGTCCCGGTGCAGCTCGGATTGCATTATTTATAGTTCATTTCTTGTTTCTCGTTATCGTTAGCTATAGGCTTTGCATAATGGCTTGTGCCTCTGCTTCCAGTCATTCGACTGACAACCTGAGGAGCAATAGAACACGGACTTCACTTCCGTGAGCAACAAATGCTGAAGGCCATGTGCTCCTGCTATAAACTATACCTTGCATCGACTGCACTGTTTGAGTTGATCAAATCTGAGCATCTGTCCTGGGCACTGAAGTGAAGGTTGATGCCTTTAGCCAAAGTCCCGCTCGCGAGTAGGAGACCATAGCTGCAATGTTACCCGATAACTCTCACAAGCCATTTTATCAGGCGCTCCAGAGAGACGAATCTCTTTGGCTCCGGTAAGCTTTCCTTTTGCTTCTTGGAGCTCTTTCATGTTGCCGATCTCCACAGCTTTGGTCAGGTAGTTCTCCGCTTCATCGAGCTTTTTCAACTTTAAATAAAGTTCTCCGATGGCGTTGTAGGAAAGGCAGTTCCTATATCATCGAGCCCTAGTCCCTTTTCTTTAATTGCGATTGCCTCAAGATGCAGGCGCTCAGCCGTCGCGAGATCGCCGTTTCGTTCGGCCGCGAGAGCCGAATTATTTAGCTGGGTAGCGGTCATCTTCGCATCAATTACACCAGTGGAAGGGTTCACAGAGACGTCCGCATAAAAGCTCATGAGGGCGAAAAGTTCTGGTGGAGGTTTGAAGCTGGGTTTACCGATCATTGTGCTGGCAATACCTGCCTGGGAAAGCTGACACACTAAGTCTTTCGCCGATTTTCATGAACTTCCATTGTGTTCTTCGGGCTGTAAACTCACAAGTAGACTACGAAAAATATATTCTTCCATATGTCAATTTTTTTGTGGCTGTGGCTGCATCGAGCACAACGGAATGTGGATAGAGGTAGGTAACGAGCCCCTAACTATCTGCCACAGCACAGCCACAGGCATTTCATTCCGCGCCGCAAGTCGTCGAGCAGGCTCTTGCGATCGCGAGAGCTGCAGGGTCCACTCATACAGTCGAACTTCTCTTAACCCATACTTCATTGCCCGTAATTTCCTCCCCTTTTGTTGAATCTATTTTTAGCACTCCTCTCCCAACCCATACCCCCCTATAACCCATAACCCGGGCCGTCCACGGAGGGGTATGGGTTAAGAGAAGTTCGACTGTACTCATCATCAGGCTGTTTAGCATAACAGTGTAACAAATTCTATGAAGTAATTTAAAAAATTTCGCCTCAAATTAAGGTAGGGGGCATGAGCTATGGTCCACATCACCTGATGTGACATAAATGTGACCCTTGCCAAATTGATCAGTCACCTCCATCATTTTCGCGTTTGGGCCCAAAAGTAAATCCCATGGGGCACTTTTTTGGCTCAGTTTTACGCAAAAGTGCTTCCAGGAAAGTGTTCAAAATCTAAATCAACACACTTCCTTGCAAATAGTTTTGGGATATTTGCTCCCCTCACGATGCCCCATGGGAAATACCGAAGTTGTCACGATTTTCACGTGATGTGGACATTAGCTCATGGCCTCTACCTTAGCGTCGGGAATGCCGGAAATGCTGTCAATGTCTGTCTGTACCTGTTAGTGCGACGCAGCGTTCACGGCCTGTTCAATTTGCCCATGCGCGCGAGAGAAAAATTTCCCATTTGGAGCATTGGGACGATGCCCTCAAAATTGTCTGCACAGCCGTGAGGGTGTTTTTAATGGGTACACAAGGTTCCCTTATTTTCTATTTTTTATCATTTCTTTCTCATTATTTTTATGGTTTTCTGATTACCGTACTGGGTGTAAAAAGAATGAAAAGAAGTAAAGAAATGGAAAATAAGGGAGGCTTGTGCACCCATTGAGAACACCCTAGGTGAGGTTTTCAGCTGAGGTTTTCAGCTGAAGCTGTGGCTAAGTACCATTGGCGGACCTCATGAGGCTGACTAATACTCAAACCAGTTTCTTTCCACGTGGTCAATCTGAGAACGAGGTCACGCGTCAGCGATCGCTTCTGGCACCTTGGCTTGAACCTCTTCTACCAACTGGCAACAACCACTTCCTTGTCTTATCGAACCCTGCGGAGCATTTGCTCAACACATCCCTTTCTTTCTCTTTTATGGCCTCCTCATCGTATCCATCGTCACCAGAATTCGACCCCGAACCAGTTCAAGAACCCTACTCATTCAAAGATGCCACAAACGACGAAGTGTTCGAGGAACTTTCAAGGTCGGTCATATCGGATCTCCTTCATGCTAGTCAAACGAACATCTATCTCTAGTCGATTCATTCTCAATCTACCGGAGGAGGAGATGAATTCTCAAGCGCGGTTATGTTTTCAAGTGGAGCAAGCGTGCGTTCGTACTCGAACAGTTTCGAACAAGGCTGACAGTCGAGATCTGTATCTGTATCAAGTCACTGGTATTACGAAGACTTTGTCCGTGAAACGAATCCCAGTTTTCAGCAACTGTCCTTTAAGAAGTTCCTCGCTAAGCTGATAGAGTATTGTCCTGTGCTGCATCAAATTGAAGACTCCGAAAGGGCCGTTGCAGACTTCATGGAATATAAGAAACAAGTGCCTGTTTGCGGGGCGATAATGCTCAATCCTCCCATGGATAAAGTCCGTCACTTGTCTTTCTGGCCCAACTAATTCTCATTGTCTCTTCAGTGCGTGTTAGTGAAGGGGTGGAAAGCTTCATCTGGCTGGGGATTTCCGAAAGGAAAGATCAACGAAACAGAACCTCCTCACCTTTGTGCAATACGAGAAGTAGGCGAGTTTTCTTCTTTTCTTAGATGCAACGTTAAACGATTACCAGGTGCTCGAAGAAACCGGCTACAACTTAGCGGGCCAGTTAGACCAAGATACGCCGTGCCTCAAAATTATCTTGCATGAACAGCTGATTCGTCTATATGTTGTTGCCGGAATTCCCGAGGACTATCCTTTTCAAACCAAGACGCGAAAAGAAATTAGTGTAAGGCTTTCTGTTGCTAGTTTCAGGCTTGAAACTCAATTGCACATTTTCAGAAAATCGACTGGTTCAAGCTGACGGATCTGCCAACTTGGAAACGGAACAAGCAGGGAGGTAGCAAGTTCTATATGGTCACGCCGTTCATAGGGTGAATCTTTCTTGAAGTTCCCATCTTGAATTTCGTTAATGCATCCCACAGGCCTCTGAAGAAGACAATCAACACTTTGCGTGGAAATGGGTCTCAGCGGAACATGAAACCACAGAAAACCTCAAAAGCACAACCCCAAGCATCCAGATCTGAACCTCCGGCGAATGCCACCTCTCAGGATTCCACTTTGCAGGCATCTTCTGACAACTGCCACGGCAATCAAGTGCATCCGCCCCACCCCCAGGAAACTGTTGAAGACAAGACCCAGCTCAATGGTCAGCTTGCCCAACTGCTGAGTGGCTTGAAGCTTTCCGCCCTGTCCGCAGACAAGGGGAAGGAAACCGAAGTTGACGCCATTAAAGCCAATCCAGTCGCCGATTCATTTGCTGCCCACTTAGACAATTCTGCAACGCTGCCTACCGTTTCTCAACGATCACCCCAACCCTCCGAGCGCCCCGCTCTATCGCCCCCACCTACTACATCTGCGAAATCACAGTCTTCTCCTCCCCTCCTCGTACCAACAAACCCTACAGAAGTGCAATACTCACAATCCTCGACATACAGTACAACGTCGTCTGGAAATATAGCGCCTGCCTCCCAGTCTGCTCGCGTTGGCGTCAAATCACCGTTACCCCCCACCGCCTCACCCACATTGAGCAGCTCTCGCAGGACCTCGTCTACTGCAGATATTTCACCATATCTTTCTCGGGCTACAGAGGTCCCGACTTCAGCAAAAATTCTGAAACAAATATCGTTGCTCGAGACGGTGGCTGATGAATCAGCGCGACTTGCCCCAATTATCGCAGCGCGTGCTGCAATGGCGAGCCGAGGAGCCATTCCTTCAGGGTATCCCCTCCCAACGTCTTCTGTCCCACTTCCTTCTGTTCCACCTCAGTTACCTTTCGCAAACTCGCGAGACATGGGTCACGGTGTTCTGTACTCCTCGGCACATCCAGGACTTCCTGCAAGCGCAGCTGGCTTTCACCCTCGTATACCTGCAGAGAATCCCGCATTCGGCAATACAGATCCCTTTCAAGTCCGTTCGCGAACCAGTCAGGCTGTTCACCGTACATCCATGCACAACCCGACAGGAAGTGTCAGTCTGAACCAAAACCATCTGCTGTCAGTTATCAACAGTGCTCGTGCTGGCCCTGTTAGCCCTGTCGCTGCTCAGTTCTACCCGCAGCCACTGCCACCACATGCCTATCCTGCTGGCCCCATGTACCACCCTCCTGCTCTTCCTCGAGCACCTCCCTTAGGACATACAATGCACGGATACGCCCCTCTCCAACCCCTCACCATTCCGCCCTATCCAATCGCCGACCTAATCATGCCACCTAACATGAGCACCGCACCTAATCCTCCAAACCCCTCTTCCACGTCCTTGCTGTCCGTCCTGAATGCCAGACCGAGCCAATGAGCAGCAGCAATACTTGCACGAGGTTGGATCAAGGCTTCTAGTCCTTGCATCGACTGTTTTTAGGATCTTCACGCCTCATCTTCCACTGCATCGAGATGACAGCCGTTTCCCCTTTCGCCACAATAGCGCTATTACTTGCATGTTCCATACATTCATTCCGGTTTCTTCTTAGGCGAAATTCACTCGAACCCTCGGCCTGCCATTCACGTTCTTGGGTTTGAAGTTTGCGGTTCTCGCATTTTCTTTATTGCCTCGTAATCCGGCATTATACTTGTGTTTTATCTGCACATCATGTAGTCTAAATTGTATCGCCCCATCCCGTAGGATATGAAATCCTTGCACGTAGTTGTGCGCACTTGGTAATTCCGGAAGATCAGCATGGTGTTTGGGTGTATCTACACCCTGGTATATGCTTCATGTTATCGGCGCTGGACGTTCGTGAATGTCTGAATTGTCAGGTGGAATACTCGGAGTAGCAATGTTAGGCTCGAGACGTCTCGAGGAGCTCACAACACCTCTGTTTGCAGTCAGATTGAGATGTTTCTCGTCAGGACATGAGATACGACTTCAGGGAGAATGCCTACCACTATGCCCATATTTGTACGCAAGTCGGCATTGGAGGCAAGGTATTTTTGTTGCAGACGAGCAGTGGCAGTGCGCGCTGGTTCGGAGCCTCACAACACGAAGAAGCATAGGACGTATACGTACATGGTTCAAGTGAAGGCGCGTTCCCAACTAACGATGTACCTCCGCCGTTGCACTCTGGAACCTCTGGCCGTTGTGGCGTCGGGGATCGCCTGAGAAGTGCTCGTGGCCATGTCCATCATATCAATGCAGGGTTTTTGTTGAACGGAAAGGTAAGTCCTCCGGCTTGAAGCGATAATTCATGCTCTGGATTCATAGCCGGAGGACACCGGTCGTTTGGAGCATGTGTGTGGCGCCTGTCATATCGATATCAAACACAATTACCACCCCATTGGTGAAATTGTAAAAAAATCTCGTGCAGAGGAGAAAGGGCGAGAAGGAAGATAAGATAGATACAGGGAAACTACTGAGTCAGAAGACCAAGTGAGGGTCTTATGAAGCTGAGAGGAGAGGAGCAAGGACCATGCTGGTGGTGTTTTGAGCTGGATCAATTCGGGTGACAGGAGTCCGGCTTGCCTCGGTTCGTGTTACTTACGAACTCCTGTGACGTATTTTTGCCAAAAATCTCATCTTTATTAAAAACCTTGCCTTCCACTTCCATCCCGGCGCTCCATCCTCCTCTCCCCTCTCAGCTCAGCAAAGTCAAATCATCTATCCATTTCTTCTTTGTATGGACACTACTCAGTACTAGACACGAATCATGCTGAACGGAAGCGGGATCAAAATCTTTTCGGGTGCGAAGAGCAGTTTTAATCATCGTTGAACGTCGCTTGGGCTAACGTTTTGCGTTCTTGTAGGCACTAGCCACCCCGAACTTGCCGAGATCATTGCTCGACGGTATCTATATCTTCCCTTTCGGACGTCAAGATCAAACCTCCTTGACTATCTCCCAGCATCGGCCTCCCCCTCTCAAAGGCAGAAATCACGAAGAGCGGAATCGGCGAAACCAACGTCACGATCGCAGAGTCGGTGCGTGAAGACGATGTGTACATTATCAACACTGGCTGTGGTGCGGTCAACACTGCTCTCATGGAGCTCTGCATCATGATCCATGCCTGCAAAATTGCGAGCGCCAAACGAATCACCGCCGTCATTCCTCTGTTCCCATATGCCCGACAGGACAAGAAGGATAAGAGTCGGGCACCTATAACTGCCAAGCTTGTGGCAAATATGATACAGAAAGCAGGATGCGACCATCTCATAGTGAGTCAAGCTGTTTTCGTTGGGATCTGGGCTGGTGCTAAGGGAACTTCCAGACTATGGATCTCCACGCTTCGCAAATCCAGGGATTCTTCGATGTTCCGGTGGATAAGTGAGTGCCCACGGTGCTACTTAAGTTTCTCTTGATTGAAACGTGGTCATTTAGTGTAAGGATGCTGCCCCATTTTCGCCGGCTCTGAATTCATTTTAAATTCCTCTAGCTGTACGCGGAACCCTCTGCGATCCTGTACATTAGGACGCATTTCAACGTCGACGATGTGGTAATAGTGTCGCCCGATGCGGGTGGTGCTAAACGGTAAGTGATGTTGTGGAGTCGATGGAGGGAGCTAACGAAGAAATAGGGCTACGTCGATTGCGGACCGGCTTGGCGTCGATTTTGCATTATTCCACAAGGAGCGGAAGAAAGCGAATGAGGTCTCGCGGATGGTGCTGGTTGGGGGTGTGAAGGATAAAATTGCGATTCTGGTGGACGATATGGCTGACACCTGCGGGACGCTCTGTCTTGCAGCATCTCATCTATCCGAGGCTGGGGCGGTGAAGGTGTTTGGATTTGTGACGCACGGGATTCTGAGCGGGAATGCGCTTGCGACGGTGGAGGCGAGCAAGCTGGAGAAGCTGATAGTGACGAACACGCTGCCCCAGCACGAGAACCAGGCGCGGTGCTCGAAGATAGAGGTGATCGACATAGGGAAAGTGCTGGGAGAGGTGATTCGACGGAGCCACTATGGGGAAAGTGTGTCGAAGCTGTTCCACGAGGTGCCATACTAGTTAGATTGAATTGATCGATTGATGCGAGATCTGAGCCGGGCGATTGGCGATCGGTGGCCTGATATGGAGTAGCAGTTTGGGTCGTGCTGTCGACCGAACTGCCTACCTGCCCGTCTTCTTTTTTTCTGCCTGTGTCCTTCCTCGTCTCCCGCCCCGCCCTGCCTATCTTTATTTCTATGTTCCACTGACCGCCCCATCCACAACCCCCACTCGCCAGGGCAAATGCAAGGTCTCCAATGCTCGTGTCCCATCCCCCAAACCACCTCACACAACCCCCAGATGCCCATGTACAACACCTCCAAATCCCCAACCACAACCACCAGCCCACCCCTCCCCAGACCCACCGCCAGCAGCTCCCAAAGGCCCCCACAACTGTCCTCGGCATCCCCAGCGTCTCCATCCAGAACAACCGCCTCGTTGTTGGCACCTCCCAGACCAGTATGATTCACCCTGTCTACCGTATCCAAACGCCAGTGCTCATGCCCTCATCCAGGTTCGACGCGCTCCTACACACCCCTCAAGGTCCTCGGGGACGGATCGTTTGGCACCGTATGGCTCTGCGATTGGCATGGGACCCTCCCTCCTGGGACACCGCTTTCCCCGATGCAATGTGGTGCAGGAGCGAGGCCGGAGTGGACTGGAAAGCGGCTGGTAGCAGTGAAGCGTATGAAGAAAACATGGGAGGGTGGCTGGGGCGAGTGTCAGAAACTCAAGGAGCTCGAGGTGCGTTGCTGTCCTCTTCCTTTATCGCTTCACATTTTAAGCAGTCCAATCCCCGCTCCGTCCTTCAGTCGCTCCGTGCAATTCCTTTTCACCCAAATGTCATTCCGCTGTACGATTTCTTTCTTCTTCCCGACACCAAGGAACTCTACTTCGTCTTCGAGTCCATGGAAGGCAATCTGTACCACCTCATCAAAGCCCGCAAGGGTCGCCCACTCGCAGGCGGCCTTGTCTCCTCTATATTTCGGCAGATTGTAGCTGGTCTGGATCACATCCACGTCAGTGGCTATTTTCATCGAGATATGAAGCCAGAGAATGTGTTGGTCACAACAACGGGCCTGTTCGATTACACTTCCGTGTCACCTATTGCGCCTCCGAATGCTCCCAAGGAGAGAGACGTCGTCGCAATCATCAAGCTGGCTGACTTCGGCCTTGCTCGAGAAACGAAGAGTCTGCCACCTTACACCGAATATGTGTCCACTCGGTGGTATCGCGCCCCCGAAGTCCTACTCTTTAGTCGAGATTATTCTAACCCCGTCGACATGTGGGCATTGGGGACCATCATGGCGGAGCTCGTCAACCTGCGACCGTTATTTCCAGGTGCGGATCAGGTGGATCAGGTGGCCAGGATATGTGAAATCCTGGGGGATCCTTCCGACGCCTATGGCGTCGACACATTCGGAAGCCAGATTGGCGGAGGACCGTGGATCAAGGGAATCAAGCTCGCCAAGGCCGTAGGATTTCAATTTCCTAAAGTATGCTGCTACTTCTACCATTTTCACTGTGCTCTAACGTACGCATCTCAGGTCGAGCCCAAAGACTTTTTCTCTTTGTTCGAGAAGACAGTCCCTAGATCTTTGATCCAATGCATTCGGGACCTCCTGCGGTATGATCCTGACCAGCGTCTGACCAGCCGGCAGTGCTTGGAGCACATCTATTTAGCAGAGACGATGCCTTGTAATCACATCACATTGCCAGCCGGAATCCACACATCCCTCCCCAATTCATCTGTCGCTCCCGTGGCTTCGCACGTCAGCGGTTCACAATCAAACCCGTCTTTGGTACCGCCAGCGCGTGTGGCGCCTCCTTCGCATTCGCATTCTGCTCATGCTCTACACCATTCCCATCAATTCCCCGACACTTCAATAACACATCATATACCTTATCCTATTCGCACACCTCATTCATATTCTACGCAGCCGCCGACTTCTTCTGTTGCGCATAATGACTACCGACACCAACCTCAACAAAACGGCTGGACAGATTCGCAGGCAGACTATCCAATGGGTTCCCCACTCGAACCGAGTCATCCCAACGGCAATATTGTCGGGGTTCATGATACACCGATGGTACAAGATTCTACTCAATCGCTCGAAGCAGCTCAGGATGTCGGGAATAACCCCTCTGCGCTGGCCACGAACGGACACAAGGTTGGCAAGCTCTTCAGCAAGAAGCCCAGCAAATGGGGCCTTGGAATGTTCGGTGGAGACAAGTCCCATCATCCTCTTCCTCCTGTCGACGAAACAAGCCCAGCTTTCGTGTTTCCTTCAAGGAAACGTACGCAGTCTTCAAGCACCGACAGCAAGTCCATGCGTGATTCTTCGCCTGTTCGAGAACTTCTTGTGCAAGACGCCAAAAAGAACAAGAAGGAGGCCCAACGGCTTCATCGCGAAGCCGAGTTGGAAAAACGCAAGCTGCTTGAAAGAAATGCTCGAGAACAAGCCCGTGCTGTGTTGGTGAAGCGACAAAAGATGTTGAGGACGAACGTTGGTGATGACCCAGAGTGGCGCAGTGGTCCTGAACAACCTCGGGTTGAGGTGTCGGAGGTGCGAGGAGGCATGCAACCCTCCTCTGGCCCTGTTCGCCGCGATCTATCCGCAGGCCTCGGTACGTCCACTCTCGGCGCTGCTGGAGGCAAGTACGCCATCCCGCATCCGCACCCGGACCCAGTACCTGACCGAGGAGAATGGAGACAACCGTCGGAGCGAGTTGCCAAAGCTCGACGGCGGGAATTCGACGACGATCATTCTATGTCCTCGTCAGATGTTCACAGTTTAAGTCGAATGTCGTCAATATCCTTCGCGACTGTCGACAGCGACCCAGGACCTTCTCGGCTGCGCAACAGACCTAGTCTGTATGGCATGAGTCGGATGACTTCTCGTTCTTCCCTACGGACTTCCTTTGACGATTTTCCCCCCTCCGCTCGTTCTTCTAACTCTTTCTCGTTGGAAGGTCAACTTGCACATGATTTCCGCACGCAGGCCTCCGTTACCTCACATTTATCTGGCAGTGTATCGCCACCGCCACTCCAAACGTTGTCGTTGTCCCCCACAATTTCACCTTCCATATCGCCTTCTCCGCCTTGGGTGCATCTCCAACAACAGAAGGACGATGCTCTATCCTTAACACAATCGCCGCCATATCTTTCAATCTCCCCTCACTTCCTTCCTAACGGCGGCGGCCCTCACAGCCCTCTAGACGTCAATGGTCAATTACCGTCTCTACCACCTAGTCCCTACGATTATCCTCCAAGCTCGGGGCATACACCCAAGTCGGCCAGGTCAGCCAGGTCAGCCAGGTCAGCCATCAACCCAATATTCAAAGTGGTGAGTTACAAATGGGGCTCTAACGATGTTCTGGTTCCTGATGATTATGCCCAGCCTCCACTACCGCCTCCTCCACTACCACTTCCAGTTGGTAGCCGACTTTCATCACCTAATGCCCTTCCTCCCTTTTCCGAATTGGAAGCTGTGGCTGGTGGAGGCGAATGTGAGCACCCTCCGCTGTCACCGATGGTTTTCACAACGCCAGAAGATGTTTGATCTTCGACCCAACACGCTCTTTTGGTTTTTCGTTTTCTTCTCTATCTCTCGGGTTTCTTTCTTTCGTTCCTTGGTCTTGTCGTTGGTCACAATCATTGTCATTTCTTCTCTCACTCAGCAAACCGCATCACTCATTTGTCCAATCGCACCCAGGAGGTTGTATCAGCGGCATGGCATACACATAATGAACCTGACCTTACCCCTGTTCTCGCTCCTCGCGTAATTTGTCGGCTCTTCCACTCGTACCATACTTACTCTTCGTTAGTTGCATTATCCAACGCCGGAAGCTACGTACAGTAGACAATGTGTATTTTTATATGCTCTCTGCCTTGGACAACAAGCAGGGAGTCGGACGATCCAAATTCAGAAAGGATTAAAGCCAAATTTATGGTCCGCGGCGTTCTTGACGTTCAACATTTATCGCTACGTGAAGCTCGTTCTATTGTTTCGTATGGCAACATATGGGGATCACTATTAATGATGATGGTGGGGGTCTTGTTCAAACCGAATTCCACTGGGACGAACCGGGTCAGCACCAATTCATAATGCAGATGTGGAAATGGACGTACCAATATCTATAGCGAAGCGAGTGCGGGTAGGCATATATTGAGCCACTTCTATCCAGAAACCCAGATGACGAAAAACGTATACACACCCGCATGCACGAGGTCCTGGTTGGTCCTGTCGGATAAAGGTAAGAACGCGTTGCATTGAAGGAACACAGCAACAGCCGCGCTCTTATAAATGGATCTCGGGTGGAATGAGCACATACCAAGTTGATGTAAATTTTGGGGTGGCCCAATGGTCCTCCTCCTGACCCCCGGAGAATCATTTACAGTAGATACGTCAGAGAATGAAGGCCGCCAGACACAGGAGAAGAGGGGTGTGTACCTCCATCACAAACTGCTTTCCTTCCATGAACGAGTCGGATGGGTTCTTGGGCGATAAGTTCCATTGCACTGAGAGCGTTTGGTTGAAGAGCCGTGTTTGTCTGTTCAAAGCGTGGTTCAGAGCCAGGAGCGGGGCGAGGACGCTGGCTCGTCGACCAGGTGGTTGGATAATTGGGTGCTTGCTGAGTGACGGGAGTGTCCTTCTTTGTTGCAATGGCCTGGTGGTTGGCCTTGACCGCTGCGGGTGAAGCGGATGAAGTCGACGCCGGCCTTGCAAGGTTCTTCAGGGCTTTGCTGAGAGTCGGAAGGGCGCGGCGGCCAAGCATGGTGTAGTGGAGAGTCTAGAGACGTTCAACCTCGGAATTCAGGACAGATCGCTTCCCTTTTGGGAAGCACTGTCCAATCACGGCGCGAGAAGTTCTCACATACCTTTGGATAAACTTGAAGTGTTGAAGGAAGTATGAATTCTGATACGACTAACTATGCTGTGTTACAATGATTGATGCTAATGGTACAATTGCGTAGAGGTTGCGAAAGGCATAAGGGAAAGATACTCTTGATCACACCAATCATACCACTTTCTAGTCCATCTCCTCGATCTCAATGTCATCGTCGTCGGTGAGATCGTCAACATCCATGGCGCCTGATCCTTCATGATTGGGAATGATGTTCAGGCGGTTGTGTGGGCCATCGAACCGTACCCGAACGGTCTCGCCATCCAGTACCTGTCCTGATAGAATGAGCACGGACAGCGGGTTGAGCAAATCCGCCTGGATCGCCCTGTTGAGCGGACGAGCGCCGTATGCAGGAGAATATCCGACAGACATCAGATAATTCTTGCTCTCCGCATCAAGGTCGAGTTTGATCTTACGCTCCGCGAGACGTTCTTCAACCTCCTTCAGGCGGATGTCCACAATCCTCAAGATGTCCTTTTGTGAAAGAGCACGCTGGGAGAGAAGTCAGTATAGCTGGTTTGAGCATAAAAAAGCAGAGGAATACTCACGAAAATGACGATGTCATCGATACGATTGATGAACTCGGGAGGGAAGTGGGCTTGAATCGCACCCAGGACGAGTGACCTCGTTTGAGGTTTGACTGGTCCTTCAACCATGTCGTTGAGGTAGGCCGCGCCCAAGTTCGAGGTCATGATGATCACGGTGTTGCGCATGTCAACGATGCGACCTTGACCGTCCGTCAGACGCCCATCGTCTAGAACTTGGAGGAACAGAGTCACAAACTCGCGGCAGGCTTTCTCGATTTCGTCAATCAAGATGATGGAGTAGGGTTTGCGCCGAATGTACTCTGTCAGCTGGCCACCAGCATCGTAACCAACATAGCCAGGAGGAGAACCGATGAGTCTTGAGATCGAGTGCTTCTCCGAGTATTCAGACGCGTCGATTCGGATCATGGTGTCCGGAGAATCAAACAGAACAGTGGCGAGCTAAAAACGAGATGAGTGATCCCGTCTCGTAAATAATAATAGAAAGATAAGAAACTCACAGTCTTGGCGAGCAGTGTCTTACCTGTACCCGAAGGGCCCGCCATCAAAAAGCTTGCGACAGGACGGTTGGGATTCTTGAGACCGCTGCGGGACAATCTGACGGCGTTGGCGACTGCCTTGACCGCGTCTGCCTGACCAACGACCTGTTCAGCCAATACTTTTTCCATTCGGAGTAGTTTGTCCTTTTCCGATGTTGCCAGCCTAGTCACTGGGATGTTTGTCCACTTTGCGACGATCTCTGCGATTTGCTCTGGCGTAACCATGTCTGAACCTCCACCCGAGGCTAAGTCTTCTGCAGCCTTTTTTGCCTCGAGCTTCTCGAGACGGGCCTGGAGGTCGGGCAGAGCGTAGTAGCGTAGGTCAGATGCAGTGGCAAGATCATATCTAAAGCCAGAGTCAGAATGAACAGATGAAGACACGATTGCAGTGCACTCACCTGCGCTCTGCGTCCTCGACTTTGGCCTTCAGCTCGTCGATCTTGCGTCTGACTTGGTTTATCTCTTCTCCTCGCTGCTTTTCATTGTCATAAGCGAGCTTGAGAGGTTGAAGTTGTTCTTCGACTTCGGCTATTGCCTTCCGGGCAGCCTGCAGACGTTCTTTGCTGGCAGCATCCTTCTCGCGCTCTAAAGCATGGATTTCAACTTCTAGCTCAAGCTTCTTGCGCTGCAGCTTATCGATAGCTTCTGGCTCGGTTTCTCGGGTAACGCGAACGCTAGATATGACGATTAGTTTCGGGAGAGCATAGAATCCAGAAAACTACATACCTTGCACACGCCTCGTCGACCAGGTCAATGGCCGAGTCGGGAAGTCGTCTCGAGGTCAGATATCGATGAGCCAGGGTAGCTGCCTGAATGAGGGCACCATCGAGGATGCGAACACCGTGGTGGACCTCGTACTTTTCTCGGATACCACGCAAGATGCTTATAGTTTCTGGAACCGTAGGCTCGTTGACGAGGACCTGAGCAAACCGTCGTTCCAGAGCAGGGTCAGTTTCGATGTATTTACGGTACTCTGCGAGGGTTGTGGCACCGATGCATCTGAGTTTGCCACGGGCCAGGAGGGGCTTCAGAAGGTTGCCAGCATCCATCCCTCCACCCTCCGCTCCTCTACCAGCCATGATAAGGTGCAGTTCATCGATGAAAAGGATGATTCCAGGACCTCCGTTGTCGGCCGCCTTCTCGACTTCGTTCAGGACAGACTTGATGCGTTCTTCGTACTCGCCCTTGTATTTAGCTCCTGCCATCAACGCTCCCATGTCCAAGGAGTAAAGGCGAGCGATGAGGCTCGCAGGAACATCGCGCTTGACGATCCGTTGGGCAAGACCTTCTGCAATAGCAGTCTTCCCAACACCAGGCTCGCCAATGAGAACGGGGTTATTCTTGGTCCTACTGGCTGATGAGTGACATCATGGAGTACAAATGGAGGGTACAAACCTTCGGCACAAGATACGGATGGCCCTTCGAATCTCGTTATCACGGCCAATAACGGGGTCGATTTTGCCCTCCTCCGCTAGTGCAGTGAGATCAACAGCATATTTTTGGAGGGCGTCAAAGCCTTGCTCAGCGGTCTTCGATTCGACTCGTCGATTACCGCGAATTTGTTCTATAGCAGTCTTAATCGTTGCGGTGTTGAGGCTGTTCTCCTTCAAAAGGGCTTCTATCGAAGGGTCCCTGAGGAGAGCGAGGAGGATATGGTCTTGTGCTATGTAGGAGTCGTGCATCGTCTTCTGCAATGATTGAGCCTCGCGCAGGACCTTGTGCGCCGCGGAAGAGAATGATGCTTCCTCCGGCGGTGGGCTTTGTGTCGGTAGTCGAACAAGAAGCTTCTGTAGCCCGCGCTTCACAGCGGTCTGGAACACTAGTCAGAAATCTCTTCGACATAAACATCCAATTTACATACCGGATCGCCTCCTACTCTTGATACTACGGACGCAAATAGGGGTGCCCCTCCAGCTGCTTGCGGACCTCCAGGCACTGAAGGCTCTCCAGTGGAACTCTCATTGATTAGGACGAAGGCAATGTGTGCTGGGTAGACTGCGAAAAAAAAAGAGTCAGCTTAGCCTTGGAACAAACTAGAATCAAAGACACACCTTGAGCATTGGCGTAGTCCTTTGCAAGTTGAATGGCTTCAGCAAGTGTCTGCTGGGTCTTATCGGTGAATTCCATGTTGCTCGACATGGTACGTATTTAGGGTGGGTATTTATGTGGGCGCCCAGGTCTCGAAAAGATGTCTTATATGGTCTGAGGGAGAAATAATCCAGACCCTCGACGATTGTGCGGTCATGTTCTACAAAGGTCTCGGACCGTGAAGAATATTCTCGTGAACAGTGACATCATGACTTGCCAAATACATCGGCCACCTGTTGTCCGTCAAGTCCTTTGCCATCACAACTGCGTCTGCGTCAGTTTGCCATCAAGAATCGTCGCCTCGTTCGTCGATGTTGTCGCTGCCAAGTTCCACTGAGGAGCGCATGAGGCATCTAAATTGGATCGAGTCACGTGACTGTCCCGCAACAGGCAACAGGCTGCCACCATTCCATGGCGAAGAGACGCTCCACCATTAAGTACTAGTCAATGAGGACCTGAAGCACGACCGCCGCCATTCGTGCTAGCACCACTGTAAACCTGTACGGGCGCTCTTTACTCCCATGTTTTCCTCCAATCCGATCTCCATTCCTTTCGGTATCGTTATCGGACTGCTTGCCTCTTGCGTTCAATCCCTTGGTTTAACCATCCAGCGAAAGAGCCATGTCTTGAACCAGTCGCTTCCAGAGCATCGCCAGCGTGTCGAACATCGAAGGCCGTCAGTCCTCATTGTTTATGTTCTGTCATATGTGCTCATTCCCTACATCATAGGCTATGGCTGCTTGGTTTTGCCATATTCATTTCATCGAACATTCTTGGTTCACTGGTCCAAATCGCATCCCTTCCTGTCGTCATCCTCGCCCCATTGGGTGCGGTATCCCTCCTTTGGAATGCCTTCTTCGCGCGACTTCTGCTCGGAGACGTCTTCTCTCCCTGGATGGCGCTCGGCACTATTCTCATCGCTGGCGGAGCTATCCTCATAGCGTTCTTTGGCATCGTTCCCGAACAAACGCGCTCTTTAGAAGATCTGCTTGAACTCTTCAGACGCCCGACATTCATTGCGTACTTCTCAGCCCTAGGGTTTGTCGTTTTGGTCTGCCTGTTAATCGTGAGTGAAACGTTCTTCCTGTTTATCTCCTGTATTTACGATGTCGGCCGAACTAGACACATATTGTGGAATTCTCCCTTTCTCGCCGGACGGCAAAATCTTCTTCCTCATCCCTATCTCCTTCATCCTTAAATGCCAATCTTCCTGACCACACGACAAACCTTGCAACTGGCATTACCGACGCCATCAACCACTCAACCATCGCAACTGAACGGACACCTCTCCTGGATCGCAAGTCAGGGTCTTCAACACCTCTCTCAATTTCTGCCATCAACGACACAATTCCTGATCCCGAGCTTACATCTATTAATCGAACACGTTTGTTACTGGCAATCTCATATGCCTCATTCTCTGGCATCGTATCCGGCATGTGCCTAATCTTTGCAAAGAGTGGTGTGGAGCTCCTCGTTCTTACTTTGGGTGGCAAGAACCAATTCTGGCGTTGGGAAGCGTGGGTTCTCGTCGCTGGATTGGCCGTTTTCGCACTGCTGCAACTCTGGTATCTCCACAAGGCACTCATTCTCGCAGACCCTACATTAGTCTGCCCTTGTGAGTCGTATAAAGTCCTTGCGTAAGAAGTTGGTATTGACGGATTGCTACGTAGCTGCTTTCTGTTTCTATAATCTATCATCCATCGTCAACGGGCTTGTATACTTCAACCAAATATCGCTCATTTCCCAGCTGCATCTTGGTTTGGTGATCCTCGGAATTGCCATTCTTCTCGGGGGAGTATGGGTTGTGAGCATTCAGTCTGGGGGCGGTGGTGTTGATGTGGGAGCATGGAACGAAGAATGCCTTGACTTCCCAGATGAAAACGCTCCACTTTGTCCTGAACCAGATGACGAGAACGAGGAAGATGCAAGAATTGGAGAGACTGTCCCTCTCACTGAGCAACCTTCAACTCAACCGATATCTCGACTCAGACCCGTACCCATGGATAGAGAAACGCGCTCAGAGTCAAGTCTCCCGAATATACCTACTTCTCCAACAGGCTTAGGCCTCGATCTTGGACCTGAGGGATTCGACCATCGACACGATCAAGACTTGACTCTTCGGTCCGGCGAGCGGCGGCGCGCTGAAACGCAGCTGTACCCTACCCGCCGATCACCCTCTCATCGTTCCCGAAAGCGACCGACAGCCGATGCTCGTGTATCCTCGTCGTCTCCAGCACACCAGGGCCACTCCCGCGCGGCATCCCATCATCATGCGCCGCTGTCGCCACCTCTGGGGACTGGGTTCCAAATCGGCCTCTCACCTGTCAGCCCTGGGTTTACCATTATGCCGCTTGAAAGGAGGAGACCGAGTGGGATTGGGATCGGTGGGCCTTCTATGACTGATGTCGCGAATGAGGTTGTTGGTGATGGCGTACGGGCGCGAAGGCGAACTGTGAGCGAGGGTGAGGTCGGCCGGATGTCACGGGTAGCTGGAGAAAGCTCGGATGTCGAATCTGGCCACGGGGAAGCGGAGCAGAGCGAAGAATCTGCTGCAGCGCGCACCCTGCATGATGAAATGGGAAGTCGGCCGGAGAGAAGGGATAGCTGGCGATGGCTCCGGAATGTATTTGCGGACAAGGGTCGATGATTTACAACTGCTACATATTTTATTTAATCACAGTAATTCTTGCATAAGCATTAAATCAGGTCTCAGCGCTTAGTTGCACGAGGTTGTACGATCTTTCGAAGATATAATAGACGCCTGTTTGTCTTCGCGTGGTAGTCTGTGGTAGTTATGTCGTCAGAGTCCGGGAGAACCGGCGAAGACGATTTCCCGAATTCTAAAACACCCTATCAAGTCAACAAATCCTGGTTCCTTTTCTCCTCATCCGTATATATGGGTAAGTTAGAGGTAAGTGGTGGCATGACTCGAAGTGATCGTCGAGGCCCACAGGTATTCGAGCCTGGGGTATGTACGCTCTTTGAACGAGATGCGGTAAGTACATAAGCGCGGGGCCCGCCACCATTAGAGTTCATGGCTCAAAGTAGTGTCCATATGGGCGTCGGTCGCTAAGGAGCAAGAATTATGATGCAAAGATTGAATCAAGCCTGCACAAGGGTTCTTCCAAAGAACTCTTCCACAAACTCCCATGTATGGGGAATTGTTAGTCCAAAATTATGTCTTCGTTCAGGTGATACAGTGGGGTAAGTGGAAAGTACGGCCCTGGTCTTTCCATGGACAACCCCCATGTATTGAGGAGGTGATACAAGGGACATTTGCCTGACCTGCGATAATTTCAAACACGAAACGTCTACAAAAATGCTGCTTGTGTGGAAATTATTCTCCACAACAGCGTCCGGACTCAGGGTGTTGATTGATCGACAGAATCGAGATCCACCTGCTCACGTGATCGCGTTTTTTTTTTTGTCGTGGAGGCTGTCGAGACGCCAGGAACTCCAGCGTTGCTCCAGCGAACTACACCATAGTCGTAGAGAACATGGCTATCAGCTCCGCAAGATGAGTCTGTGAGCATTTACGCGTCGAAAGAAGGAGTAGGAGAACGGACCTGTGGGCGGAGAGCGGCCAGATAAGCGAGAGCGGCGATGCCTGAACAAGCCCTGAATACTGATATTCCACGAAACAGGCATTCAATAAAGGAAGTCTTCCTCACCAAACCATGTTCTGACTTGCTCTCGTCACTCTACCGTCTGCCCCACCCCTCCGACTCTAGTTCCACGCTCCTTTCCTCTTTTACCCACTAATACCCGGCTATGGCGACGGTGCGCAGGCCAGGGGTGCCAGCGACGGCGGTGGCTGCGAGCCCGACGCCGATTGCGGACAGGATTCTGAAGGGACGGTACTCCGAGCAGTCGCTAGAGACGAGCAGGAAGGCGCGAACAGTGAGCGCGAAGACGAGCCAGCGACTGGAGCCCAAAAAGGAGAACGGGCGGTCAGCGAGCTCAGGCACTCACGGTGCGACTCCTCCGATCATCAACATCTCCGTGCAAAGCAACCTGCTTCCTTCCAACACATCCCTCTCTGCCCCAGAACCAGACGCTGCCCTCGCCGACGAGCTTGACTATATCACCGTCAACGCTCCCCAGAGCTCCAGCCCCAACGCTCTTTCCACCCTCCGCCCAGACAAGGCCTCCAGAATTCTCGGTATCAAGCACCGCAAGAGTATGGAGCCCATACCCGCCTCTGCTCGCAATTCTATTGTGTCCACTCGTTCACTCCGCGATCCCCCCATGGTTTCGCATGTCCCTACTCTACCCCTCACCTCTCTCTACGTCGTATCTGGTCTACCAAAGTCTCCCCATACATGGACACTCGCTGACCCAGACTCGGTCCTTGGCCTGCACCACAGTGACAGTGCTGTCAACCGCTGGTGGAGACCAGAAGTTCTTGGGAGCACCGTTAGTCCCGGAGCTGGAGGCGGGAAGAAGAAAAGACGGGGCAAAAATGAGGAAGTTATGAAGGGTGCAGGTGCTCTCAGTAAACAGGAGGTTGGCAAAATGCTTTCTAAAGCTCTCAAAGTACGTTGCTTATTCCTGGACCCACGCACGTTCACATTACTTACTTATTCTAGCTCTCGTTTACTCGTGAAGTCGAGGTTATTGCCTCAACATTGCAGCCGGCCTCTACCATTCACACTTTCACTTTCACTCTACCTGCTCCTAATACCCCGCTTGCACCCACGCCGTCAGGAGACCTGCTTCGTGCTTCCGTTCTTTCTAATGCAGATAATCGCTCTTCTGCTGCTACTTTTTCTTACCCCTATACCGACGACCCCTTCGCCCGCCCATCTTCCGCCTATTTGGGGCCCCCCAGCCTTCTCGGGCATGGCGCCCACACCAGCCCTGCGGGAGTATCTGGTCCCAATGCTGGCGACGTACCCCAATCAGCAACCAATACCGTTACGTACCATGGAGTTTGCCTGACTGTGTGGTCCCATGCCGACGCAGAGCGCAGCAGCGCTATCAGACGCACTTTAGAAGCTGGTAGATCTCGTAAAGAGTCAGCCCAGTCGGCGGTTACTGCCAGGTTGAAGAACCTTCGAGCAGACGCGTCTGGTTCTGTGAGTGATACCCCGGACCCGACTGCACAGGCGCGACGCAATGCCAAGAGGAGCTCCCGTGGTCCTTGGGGCGACGCTGAGACCGATGGCGAAACCGAGGCTGACGGCGCCATGAGTGAAAGCGACTTCGAAGTTGCAAGCACTGTTGGCCATGGGCCCGGAGAGAGCACATTATTCCTACCCGGCGACACCGTCTTTTGGCTCCCGTATGCCCTAAGTAAGTCGCTCGCCCATCAGGAAATCCTATTCATTGACTCGTCTCTTGTAGCTCTTGTATCGCGTCATCCCGTGTATGACTTAATGAGGGACTACCTTACGCTTTCTTGGGCGCGGTTCTCTAAAGATGTCCAGTCTCACACCCTGCAGATTTCTAAGATTCTTGCACACCCGGCGCCTCGTGCTGGAGACCTCATCAAACTAGATGCCAGCCCCAAGAACGATGGTAGCGATTCCAACCTCGAAGTCATTGCTCGCTTCCCAGGCGGTCTCGATTTCGGCCGGGGTCTTGTTGACATTAACTTCACGATGTGGCCGCTCTTCAAGTGCTTGAACATCGACAATATGCTGACTATCTGCGAGGTTTGTCAACTGGTCAATATTGGCATGTACCACGCTAAGGTGCCCGAACAGGTTGCCCTTGCACCAACAGGGAGAGTTCTCTTCTTCTCTCGGTACCCTGCGATGCTTGGGGTTAGTCATCTCAACGTGCTCTGTGTCATGGTTCCATTTGATATTGATATGCTGCTCAGATCGCTGTCTCAACAGTCAAGTATTTGGTAGAATTGCGAGGCTGGAATGGTATTGCCCTTCCTGCCGTCCATTCTAGGGATGCAAAGATTTATATCGATGATCCCGGCCCGTGGATCATGGGGCTTGCTACCGAGGCTAGATATAGCGTCAGGCCCTCTCCCGAGGTTTGCATTTGTGATCTGTGAGTCTTACCCAACATCGTGCAAACTGCAAATGCCAACGACACTTTGTTTCAGGGATATTAATTACTTGTGCGTCAAGGACGGCGTTGTCGTTAGTCCTCTATGTTCTAATTGGACTCTAGGAGTTGCCCATCGCCACCCCCCAATGTCATTTCCTCGAAACAGCAGCGTGACAAATACAGGCAGAGGCTCCTGGCCGCCTTTGAGTCTTACTATCACCCTGACCACTCTGTTCCAGCGTATGTTCATTCTTCTCTGTGCTTAATCATGCATTATAACATTTCGTCAGTGAATTCAAAGAAGCCTTCCCAGCTGGAAGGTTCCGACCCGTTTGCAAAATACAAGCCAAACGTGGAGCTTCATCAGCTGCTGTTGCCGACCAGATCAAACCTCCGGAATGGTGGCACTCAACCCGCATTATTCAGGCGTTCGACAGCGTTCTTGCCGATAAGGTGAGGGCTAGATATTTCACTCGCTTTGTTATTTATGTCCTCAATGCTTTGCATGTAGTTCAAGAAGCCTTCTCTCCTCAAGAGAATTAGTTTGTTCGGCACTCCGAAACGTCCTCCTCAGCTGACGGCAGCTGAGCAATTGATCCAACTTTCCATTCGCAAACGGGCCACAGCATTTGTGGATGCGCGGGACGACCTTGAGACCAAGATTGGTCGTCTATCTCGCCGCCTCAATTTCCTCATGACTGAGTCTGACTTGTGGCGGGATAAATTCGTCACTTTTGAGCAATATGCTGAGAAATTGAGCGCAGAGGCTAACCAGTTGAGGACCAAAATCAACAAGGAACAACGGGAGACCAAGCGGCTTTCTGGTCTTGTTACTCTCACTGCTGTTGAGAAGACCAAACTTCAGACTCGTAAGTTTGTAATCACTGTTCAGGTATAGGAATTGTTCTACCCTCACCTTCGCAGAACTGCGAGACACGGAATTTGCACACAAGGAGGCAATGCTCGAGTTGGAGAGGATGAGGGAAACAATGGAGAGGATGGAGCAGGAGCGCGCTGAGATGGTTGCTGAAGTTGAAGCGCAGATCGAAAGAGCCTTGGCTTCGATGGCGGTTGGAATTGATGACTCCGACTATGGCAGCTCTCGACCGCAGAGCCGTCTGTCTAATGCCTCAGGATCTCGATCCAGGAGGCCAAGCGACGCAGCCAAGTCTCGGCATTTGCGTTCCTTCGGGACTGAATCCACTCTTGCTGAATCCTACGGCGATGATATCGAGACCATAGAAGAGGACGAGTCGGAGAAGCCAGCGCGAGAGACTGGAACCATCGTCGAGGATGACGAAGAGGAACAGCAAACGGCTACAAAGAAGAAGCGATTCTCAGCTTCAGAGATGGACGCCCCCCAAGACGGCATGAATGCGGTAGATGAGGGTATCAGTCAGAAGAGTGACAAGATCGCCCAAAAGGTTCTTGAAATTCAGCAAAAGGTTCGCGTTGACGACTCCCTTTGCCCTGTTCCATGGCTGATTTTCTCTTAGCTCGAATCGGCTCTTGCTTCAGACCGACGGTCAGCCAAGTGGAGAACCCATGCCTCCCAAGAAAGCGGTTCGGAAGACTTGTCTGAGGTCGGATCAACCCGATCCAGACCTCGCGGTAGGCGCATACCTTCTGCGAAAGCCACCTCGAAGCCAAGGACCAGGAGCGGCACAACATCTTCTACTCAGACCAATATGACAAATACGCCCATCCAGTCGGGATTGCCCTCTCCCAAACTTAAGGGTGCTGCTGGAGCAGTGGAACCTGAGAGCAAAACTCCAACCCGTGATTCTTTCCTCGACGTTGATCGAGACGACCAAAGCACGCCTGAGCTAGCAGTCACAGCGGCCGTCCAATCGGAAAAGTCTGCTTCACAGCCTCCCACCTCCGCCGTACCTCCCGGGTTAACTGATGACTCTGACACCGACTTCCAAAGCGCATATTCTGCCAGCCCACGGGCTAGCTATGGGAGCTTTGAAAGTGGTCAGGGCAAAGCAGGAGATGATGCTGTTACATCACCTGGCAAAGAGAGTGTAGAAGATCGTCTGTCGGCTCTGCCCAAGACTCGGCGAGAACGAGTGTCCAGCACTGCAACCGAGAAAGCTGAGCCTCCTGCCAACCCCAGCAATTCTGCCCCTCTCAAAGCTCGAGTCATTGCCCACCGCGGCTGAGTTCCTTTCTGCTATTTAGTGTGGTTAGCGCACGCCAGTTTCTGAGATACCATTTATTCGTTCTAATTATACATGCCCTGAGCAATCCAACCGTTCGCATCTACAGTGATTCTACATCTTTTGAACTCATGTGTCCATTCTCCGCCGTGCATTGAAGGATTTTACAACAGAGGCCACCTGGTTGAAGAACCAGGATTGTGATGCTTTATCCGGAATGAAGGCAAACTTGTCATGCTCCCTGCCTGCTTTGCTTGCAAACCGTACGCCTGTGTCTTCGACAGTAACTCCTTGAATCTGAGTGAATGGCAATTCCCACTCTAGACGCAGCCTTTTGGACCAGAAGGAGAGCACCCGAGAAGCTGTCAGAAGGATTACATTGTCTCCTCCTGGAGCATCTGGTTCCAGATCTTCAACCAAGGCAACTGAAGCAATCAAACCAAGAACTCACTGATGTGGGCAACGTAGTGTTCTTGCCTATACTCGCCATTACTGAGGTCTTTCATCCATGACTGCCCGAGTGCTTCACGAGAGCTGTATGGCTAGAAAAAGAAAGGTAATTCAAAAGACTGGGTTTCAAGAACTTGGACTCAAGCCACGAACACGCAAAACTCCGTCTGATGCAATAAGCCGTGGCTGTTGAGGCAGTCAATTAGATGTCCGTGAATGCAAATCCTCAAAACAGAATTACCAGGCGAATGCGATCCCTTTCGGGATTGTCAAACACAGTTGTAGTGTTCCGAATGCCTGAAGAACTGAGAAATTTCAAAAAAAGGATTGTTTTGAGGGTTTACCTTCAGTAACATTAGATGCCAGATCAAACACCCCAACAACAGGTTTAGTGACGGCCCTACGGCGAACTTAGTTATATATTAAAATTGCATTGAGAACGCTCACCCGACCAATCCCTTTCCTACACCCTTGAAAAAGCCGAGAGCGCCCTCAGCCTCTGCACCTTCGATAGGTTTCATCTATATTGGATGGTCAGCTGCCTTATCTCAACCTCGACAAGGTGATCTTACAAAGACCCCTTCCATAGCGCTTGTTACGCTGCTTGCCAGTGCCTCTCCGCCCGCAGCAACTCCGTAACTGAACACAATGGTTGTTAGATCATCAATGACGCGAAAGAATAACAAACATTGCATGACGAGGCTTGTTGCGCCGTTGCGTCATCCGCCTGCGAGCCTGATATTCGGAATCAAAGGTTGCAGCTGATAAACCTAATGTAGACAAGGAACCGATCAAAGTCTCGTAAGTGCATAGAATATAATCCTACCTTTACCAACACTGCTGGTGAATTTAGTGAGACTGTCGCTGACGCCGAACACTGTCTTTTTTACGAAGCTTGCAGCTCCCTAATCACCTTGAGAAGAGGGAAATAAGAATAAGAATTGAAAACAACGACGCACTTTAGCAATGCCGATCCCTAGTTCTTTGTTTCCATGCATCACAACGCCTTGGAATGGTTCGTAGAAGATATCGGCAACCCCAGAGCTGACATTCGAGAAAAGGCCCACAGGATTTCCGATGAAATCCGCAGAACCGAGGATCCGGTAGAGTTGCCTCAACACCTCTTGTCTGTAGTGGTAAGTGATCCGGCTTTGCAACTCGGGCATTGTCAGTCGCATGTCCTTGATCACGAGGGCATTCATCTCCAGAGGTGCATCGTTGATATTTCCGACTGTCATGGTCAAAGCGTTGACCACCAGTGCTAAAGGATTCCGAATACTCAATCTATCAGGAAGAAAAATTGAGGTCCACGTTCAAAACATGTCAAAGTGACACTCACTTCTCGTCGCTATTGACTCGTTCGGTTCGCATAAATGACAGGGACAGCTTGATGGGTTGCAGCTCTAGAACTTCAAAATATAGCTCCTGGCCCATAGAGTGATCACTAGGCTCTTGTATATCGTGGGGATGTTGTATCAGCACACTGTACGAGAGGGACATGAGGAAATGCAATGCGTCTTGAAGAAACAGAACAATTACTCCGCGACGCCAGCCTCCCATGAAGCGCCTTTGATCTTTGTGAGATCATAAATGGCAAAGAGGAGGTCCTCATCAGCCTCTACTGTGAGGGCTTGAAGGAGAACAGAGCAATATTTGATGAAGAGCACTCCGTGTTCTTACCGAATAAAGATCAGCCAAGGAAGCACAATCCGAACTTTGACTACTCGCCTTGATCCTTTAGCCATATGACAGACGCCTGAACTGTAGGCAGAGCTCCAACGGCCGAAGATTCTTTGGCGATGGGAGTTGGCTGAAGAACGACAGGATAGATCGCTTCGTGGAGTTGATTGTCGATTTGCAAGGTGCCACAGGACAGATTCAAGGATTGAGCAACAGTGCTGTTGGTATATTCGAACTTGATGCCGCGCATCACCAGGTATATGACTTCAACCATTCGTTTGTTGATCAGGGAAACCCCGACACCCGCCAGATCAACCACAACGGCGAAGGTTGGCTTAACCTCTGTCGCCACCGCCTCGAAGGCTTCCATGGAACTTGATATGGTGTCCTGCCTAGAAACTGACACGGAATTGCTCCTTTGACGAGGCCTGTATGCGCTACGCTCTGGATTGTAATTGGTGATACGGAGTACTTGCTTCTGGCCATCAGCACGGACATCTAAAGAGACTGCCCTACTTCTTTGCTTATCCTAGACGCGAATGTAAGGCTGTGTATTGGGTGGCAGAAAACAACACTCACGGTGAATTTAAATGGGATCAGGTCTCCTATTTCCATGATGTCGATCGTACGTCGTGCCGATCCGATATTGAGTAATATTTTCTTGTCCCTCGCAGCAGGATAGTCCCATACATAGCCCATCGCCGAATGGGGTAGCATGGAGTATGTTGTGGGTGCATCTCGAGAAATGTTATCACGGCCAGCGTCCTTCGGTTTCCCGGTAGTTGTTAGGTGATTTGGTGATGAACTTTTGTATAAATGCTCACCTGTTGGTGGAAGCTCAGGTTATAATCGCTCCAATTTTCAATCATGAAAGGAAATCCCGCCGGCGCAGGTCCAATGAATATGAATATCGTGGATCCCTCGATTCGTATATCCGCTTTCACCAGTCCTTGCTCTCTAGTCTCACCTGGATGACGAAGGTTGAAGTATACTGACCCAATGTCCTCAATGTTGATTGCGGGCGACCTGGTAAGGGATTTGAGACAACAATTACAATTGGCTGTGAGTCTGTTTCTTACCATCTAGCATTTAATCCGGGATAGGCAATTGTCAGGAGTTTCTCCTCTGTGTGCCGCAGTGCTTGGAAATAACATTGTTGGCCAGGTTCAACAAGAGAACGATCTCTCGCGGTTACTCCATGTTCTCGGAAGATGATGGCCTCTGTGAGTTCATTCTTGATAATGAAACGAGGGGCAAGGGTGATTACTTTGGATAGCTTGTATTTTCCCAGCCCTTCCGCCCAGGAGAGGCCAATGTGAAATTCGTCGGCCTTTTGCCTTTGGGAAGCAACAACTAGCTCTGTTTCAGCAGCAGGGGCTTCAAAGGATACCAACTGAAGCAAAGAAACATTAACAACCTTTTCCTTTGGCTTTCGCTTTCAAAAAGAACCATACCTTTGACCACCCCGAATCCTCGATTTTGAACATAAATTCGTGGCCTTGTTTCTGAGAATGGGATAACACTATTTGGGAACCGAATTGCTCAGAATTCGGCTACTACGGTAAATGAAAAAGCAACTAACAAAATGGAGTAGGTGTAGTCAATTCATCTGTTTCCGTATAGGCATTTAATTTCCAGCGCCACAAAAAAGGACGAAGACGAACCTATCTGAGTAGTGCCAGCAACATCTTGAGAACCAGCGCGAGTGGATCTAACAGACTTGATGGCGAAGGGGAGGCCGGTCTTATTCACGACGACATATGGGCTATATATCTGTACTTTGAAAGCACCGCCTGATTCTGGATGGCGTCTGTGCCGTGCCGATGAGCAATCTAGCAATCTACGTGAGTAGTCCAACGACTCACATGTAATTCAGCATAAGGTCGAGTTTCCTTTCAGCCTGGTCACGTAGAGTCAAAGTAGTCTCGATGTCGAAATCCGAATGCCCATCCGTGTTGATGATGGCAAACTCGCTTGCTTTGAAAGCTATATGGGTAATAAGATCACAGTTTTTTGTCTGAGTAAAGCCGTGACTGACCAGTGTCTTGCAGATGAATATTGAGGAGAATGAAATGACCTAATTCAACAGAGTGAACAGGCATCACACCCCCTTTTCTTAAGTAGCTCCGCCAGTTTTGATCCGTGTTTTTGTCGTAAATGCGATATTCAAGATTGTAGGGCAGCATATTTTCGACTTCTAGAGGAGCACGAAGTTTGAGATTGATCCTGGGGTATTTCCTAGATGTAAATATTGATTCAACACAGTGCTGTCGTTGTTTGAGGACGCAAATACCTGGGTGCCGCTTCGTCGGAATCTGTCTGTACCCATGCTTGCAGGCGAAATGGTGCTTCCCTCGGGTCCGAATGGGGGCACTTAATTGTGAACCCTTTCCTCGATACCAAGTCTTCCCAACGAATTGGGGGGGACCATTTATATCCAAAACCCTCTGTCAATACGTCAATCCTAGCCCCCCAGGGCAAAAAAAGAGACCCACGATCAGGCTGAAGCCTAACCCTGTTCTTAGTTACAGCTTCGATTGGAAGAGAGAAAGACTGCCCCGGGACAATCTTCTCAAGAGAATAGACCGGATGTCCAGTGTCGTCGACCAACATCAACTCTAGCGGATATAGTGTGGCGTTTTCAACCTTGTAGGTAGATCGAATTGTTACGATCTTTGTGTTGTCAAAGACGGTGACTTCGCAAAGTAGTCGACTTGGATATTTCTCGGTACGGGGACGCAATGAATAAACAAATTCGCCTTCTCGATCAACCGGGATGCCACGCAATCGCTCCCAAGGGGTTTCAATGAATTGGATACCGATGTTATGTTGGCCAGATGAGACATGCTAAAGGAATTCGGTAAATCGTTGTGCTAATAGCAAAAGAGGCTCACTTCGCGCATGGTCTTCCAGTCGTCGAATCTCCACTCGATGGCTTGGTCATGGAGGACTTTTACAGCATCGACATCTTTAGTGCTGGCGGCACTATCAACATCCGACCAGATAAATATGGGGGAACCCGTCTGATTTTTTATGCGATAAGGTGCATATGCGCCTCGCGCTTTCTGAAGGACCAGTTCTCCTTCCTGACTCCAAGTATTAAGGGTTGTTAGCGCCACTTCCACAAAAGTGGTGCTGATGTTGAGGTCGAGGCGTTCTCGCGCCGACAATGTAAGATCAAGACCGCCGGTGGGGCCCTCTCGCGTAACCTTTTTGAGTGTCAGTGTCGGCCTAGCAGCAAATTTGCCCTTGACGTACGGCAATAGTCAATGTCCATGGATCGATTACTGAAAGACGTCATGGGGCAAGGAATTCGAGAAAGAAAACATACGTACGAGGCTCCCAGTGAGAATTAGTGAGGTTGAAGTACGTAATGGCGGTGGTCATTGTGGTGGTCGAGTGCAACTGAGAAATTAACGAACGCGACAAACAACGAGGGTAAACCCGAAACCTACTTCTCCAGACCAGTCTTTAGCCCCGAGGATGAAAGGCTTGACCTTGAGATGGAGCATGGGTTGTTCGTGGAGGTCGCCTATCAGCACCAGTCTAAACCCATCAAAGGATGCTCTCATCTGGGGGGGGGGTCACATGAATCTTTTAACAGTCAAAGAGATGTTCACACCCACCTGTTCCTTCGACATCAGGACACGAGCCTCCCCGATCGTTGCGGGGGGTGCATGGGAATGCGACGAGGTCACTGGCTGGGGTGCAGATGTGTGAGGCACATTGCGACTTGAGGTGTCCTCGTTAGTTGGGGTGGGTTGTTGCGATTTACCATACCGCTCGATGGCTTTGTTTGCAATGGACATGATAAGATTGATGTCTCGATACGAGGCACGGAAAACTATTGGCCTTGCAGAAATTTCCATGTTCGTCATTTGCTGCAAGGAAGAGGTTCGGCTATCCAGCGAGAAGGTGAAGTCTACATCATCGAGAACGCGGACATTTTCTACGGTTCGTCCCATACTAATGAGGGACATCCCTAGTCGGTTTACAGTGAGAGCTAGGATTCCCTGATGAATCGTGTTTAGAATACTGGGGAAAACGACAGTTGCTTCGACATACCTGCTGGGACAAAAGTATCTGATCAATATACAAACGAATGGCTCGTGATTCTGCATCGGTGTCGTCTTCAAGGACACTGACAGAGACGTCATGCAAGTCAAGCCTGAAGTCTAAGCTTTGGTGATTCTGCACCTCAGGGGCTTCCTGAACAGTGACTTGAGTCGCTGAATCCGACACCCTTTCACTGGCGGAGAAGGCGCTCATGAAGAATTCAAGCAGAGAGACAACTGGATCAACAGCGAAGATTATTTTGGGAGAATCAACAGTTAGGACCGCCAAGGAAGACGGACATTGACCGCCAGACGTGGTGTACAAGAGCATAAACTGGTTCCTGTTGTGTTGGGCAGCAGGTATAATTTCGCGGAACTTGGTGTGTCCAGGTCTTGTATTGCTCATCGTGAACGATCGCAAGACGATCTGCACTTCCGCAGCACCGTCCGAAAGCAGCTTGTAGCGGAGAGTATTGTCATTCAGAGCAAACCTGGCGATACCATGTTCTTTGAGCTGAGGCTCTGACCTTGCGAAGCCATCGTACAGATGCAGTTTGACAGCATTGATGGCTACCACAAGGTCAACACTTGCCCAGGCTCGCTGAGATGAAGACCGCAGCTCTGGTTCAAGATCGATGTCGGAATGGTCTTTGTTCTCCTCGACTTTGAAAGGCGGAGCGTATCGGCTAGTGATGGTTTCCTGAGTGTCCATTTCCGGAGCCCCTACAAACACTCGAGGTATTTCATTGGCCAACTTAATGAGGAGACTGTATTGGACCTGCGTAAGATGTAGCTTAACATCTGAAATCTTCACTGCAACCTACTTCATGTTAATTTTGACGCAGAAGAAGCCGACGGTATTCTCACCTGAGTATCAGGATAATCATTATCTTCTCTCCGGTCAATATCGCTCGTTTGAACTACATCCGCTGAAACGTCTATGTCATCAATGATTTTCAGCGTAGATACCCCGCCGTTGTGACGAAGGCTGGACACCAGTTGGATTCCACGAAGACTTGCAAAAATTCGGTTGACGACCGACTCGGATTTGTTTCGGGCTTCAATTTGTCCAAGTCGCAACACAAGAACATCAGTAGACGAGGCGGGATCCGAAGGGAATATCACAATGGGTGTCTTGATGAATACTTCGAACTCCATTCTCTCGATTTCAGCGGCCCTTTGGACAGCAACTTGGGTGGCAGCGTCATAAAGACCTTTCAGCTTGGCGAGTTTAAGAATAAACATGTAGAGCTCATGGAGAGGCCTTTCCATGAAATGGAACTTGATGGACGCAGCATTGAGGAAAAAGGATGATTTCACTCCGATACGATTGTCATCTTCTGCGTCAAATGTTTGATAGTTGAAATCCGCGAAGTTTTGGCCGTCGATGGACATGAGTTGATTAAAGTCATCGGTAATAGCAATGCCTTGGATCTCGTTTATCAGCGCCAGACTGCCCAAGCGGCCAGCGACTCGCAGCGTCTTGGGGCGAACGACTACAGTTAAATCAGCAGTTGAAAGGGTTAGGGTCGCAAGAGTCACAGCTTCATTCATTAATATGACTGCAGAAGGCTTTGGTTTAATGGCGAAGAGACTTGAATGGGCAGGGACACTTACTTCGCACCCCTTCAAGCTTCAGGATCACGCGAATTTTGCTCTCGATGGCCGGTTGCAATGCTTCGTTAACGTCAGGAGTTTCCATTGTTCCAGTCTCGGCCCCCTGCATTGTTGAGCCAGCTTGTCTAGTATTCGGAACAAATGTTGTCACGATAAAGTCATAGAGCGCCAGAACAGGCTCAGGTGAAGCACAAAATACCAGTGTCGACATTTTTATATCGACATTCTGATCAATGCCTTCATGCGCTGTCGTGAACTCCGGGGATTCTCGTTGAACTCGGGTATAAGCAATTTTTAGAAGCTCCTGACGGTCGGAAGAATCCAACTCTGGGGTGGATACGAAGCGGATGTCACTCTCGCCTGGCTGGACCAGTGCCATCGAGACGGAGCTGGAAGTCCGTTGAGTAAAGGGGAGGATAGAAACGAAGGCAAATTACCTCAGATCAACATCCACATTCATGTCGTATTTCGCGAGAGCAAAATATAGCAAAAAGCTCTTTAGATGTAAATTGCCCAGGAGCCGGTCAGTGCCATCCTTGGCCGATTTTGATATCACAACGCTCAACCTGTCGACTTTGAAATCAAGTTCAAATATGCGTTGCCGGAGTTCAGGATGCTGTTTTTTGAACAACTTGAGACAAGGCGTTTGGTTTAACAATAGGCTTCGCACCTCTTCCGATGATCCTTCCTCTGCCTCGAAAAACCGATCTTCAGTTGGATCTGTAAGTGCGCCACCTTTTCGATCATTCTGGCCTTGTTCCTCGTCCTCGTCGACGAAGTAATCCGTCTCCGTTTGCCTGAACAGTGAAGCGGGAAGCTGAAACCCTCCCGAAGGAGGCGCAAGTGCTTGTCGAGTCTGTTGCACGCCGTTGTCGTTCCCAAGGTTGGGGATACATACGTCAATGAGACGCATTAATGCCTTGTACTTTGTGTCCGAAATATTGACTTGGAGCGAGGGCAGATTGCCTGAGATCTTGAATTGGGTCAAGTTCAGAGCCGCTGGGACAATCGATTTAGCTATGCGAAGGTCGACATTAATCCTTTCGAGAAGATGCAAGGAGTCGTTTGATTTAGAAGCAAGCGCCTCCCGGCAGGATTGTAGATTGTCTCCGATGACAAACTAGGCTTATGCTCAGCTATCGCATTGAATTGGGCGGATAGAAAAGAACGCACTTGGGCGTCTTCTAGCCGCAGTGACATTTTGTCGTACATCAATGACTCTAAATTCCTATAATCCTCTTCGGTGTACTTTTGATTGCGTTTCTGATGTATAGTGCGTATCGCTTCCTTGGACACAAGATCACTCTCGATAGCAATGTGGCCGGCATCGACGATGAGGTGTTTGCAGTGATTCGTCGTCACGCTAAAGGGATGCAATTGAATACACCATGGAGACAGACCACATAATTTTCCACATACTCCTCGGGGATGATGATAATGGGCGCATTCATGTCCATCTGTATGTCGATCGTTTTGTGTGTTTGAAGTGCATATTCTAGTCCAGCTCTCGTCTCCCTTCTCAGTCCTTCTAGCGTTTGACTGGCGACATTCTGGTGCAAGCACATGATTGGCATATAGAAAGAAAGAAAGAAAAATAGGAAACAAACCAAAAGGGCTTCCACTGACTCAAGTTGACTAGCAGGTGGCTTGAAGAACTTGTAAATAGCTTCGACATAACCTTTATGATAGATAATCTCCATGTGTCGCATCCGAACAGTCAAAGCGCTATCCGAACGCCCATCCAGCGGTTTGTTCTCGAACTGGATGAAAAAGAAGGGGGTTGACTCTTCTTCTTGCGTGACAATAGAGTGTCTGCCGTCGCCGATTTCATCTGTCTTGACGTGGACAATCTGAGGATATAGCGTATTTCGTGTCGATCCATCAAACACTCTAAAGCCATTGAGGGATAACGAAGTTTCGAAGTTGTCGTGACGTTGCGTGAAGTGCGCTGCGAAAATGTCAAAAACAATTGATGTCACTTCGGTGTTCGTGCCATGAGGATCTGTCTTCAGGGTAAAAGACCCTTTGTCGAGTTTGGCGCTTGCTCGCATCTTCAATGAGTCGCGCGGTACTTGCAACGCATCTGCCAGAGCAGTCTTCTCATCGTAGTCCAGTACATCGTATAGTTGCTTTCTCTGCTCGTCGGTCATGGGCCCTCCAAAAGTGGGGTCCTCCGGAGTAGCCGTGGAAGTCGATCCCCATAGCCATCCAACCCAGCCTTGTTTCTGAGGCTGCAGCTGCAGCTTTTCCGCCTCTAACTTCTTTCGAAGAGCTATGTCTTTCTTTAGCTTCGATCGTGCGATGGAACGATAGAACCTGATGTCTTCGTACACCAGCTTCCTCTCTAAGCGTTCAAAGTTTTGAAGATCCTAGCGAGTGCCTGTCAACGAATGTCAACTAGAAATTTTGATTTCCCTACCGGCCCTATTAAAGGCGAGAGTTGCTTCTTCTGAAAAAGTCCAACGTATACAACCCGGTCGTCACGCCGTTCTGCGAAGTATCCCCAGGTCCATTTCCTATTCTTCTCTCGGACGCCTTCAAGAATGGCCTTCCCTGCATACTGAAGCCGTGCCTTTGCAGAATTCCGACTAAATTCAATATCCAACGGTCGATATTTCCCGTACTGCAGAGGTAGCGAGGGATCAACAACAGGACTATGGCCGTGAAATAATTCCTACCTGTCGCTTGCGCAGATACACATGATACATATCCACCAAGGAAATTGCGTCACGATACTGATTATCGTCGAGTACAACTCCAATTTCCTCGAATAGGAGTTGGACGTCGAACCGCGGCGTTTCGCGGTCTATTTTGTGGTTGACCGTTATCTGGAACTGGGTTGGAGCAAGCACGGTATCTTTTTTTAAAAAAGAGGCTTACTCTGCCTTCTCCCGAAACGGGTTTCAGAATGTACTGATGTTGGCTGTCGTCATCGCTGTGGGAAATCTTATCGTTGAATGAGTGTTCTGTTACATGGATCCTTCATCGAAGGATGCTTACCATCGCCGAGAACCTTTTTATCGATTCAGCCGTCGGAAGGCCGGCCATACTTGCCGCATCTGTGTCAAAATATAGGGCCAGAGATTGAAGTTTTGCTAGCTGGGGGTCGATGGGTCAGAATAAGAAGAGAAAGCGTAACTTTGGCGGCCAAGCACCTTATATATGGCTCCTGCCGTGCTTTCTATGAACGCTGGCTCCCAATTTTTGTTGACAGACACGGCGGTAAACCCTGCTAGAGTAACACCGGCGGCAAATGGGTGCTTGATGCAAATGAGGAGTCAATGACAATCTTCATTCATAAAGGACAAGTAAATCACCCCTGAGACACTCATGTTATCTTCATATCGTACATGAATATTTTTGATCGTTACTTGTACATTGTTGATAATTTTAGTAATGAGAGATTGAAGAAGACCCTGCGTCTGCGGCGAGTCAGCTAGAAACAAGTCAAGATGATATAGACTGATGAGAGGGAAAGCACTCAACTCGTTTGAGCCTCCGCTTGGCCGCGGACATGTAACAGCTCCGCATTTTCCAGACGTTCTGCCTTCGCAGCCTGGGCCCTTGCTTCGTCTTCTTCAGGATTCGTGCTGGTCTGGGGTGATGGAACCACGAGAAGGTACACATCTTCGACAAGGATTTCAACAGGCTGATTACCCAAGTTCATCCAGTGTAGAGATAACGTGAATTTTCCGAGATGGCCTAGGATGGGAGATAAGCGGGCGGATCGGGTCGACTATCTTCGCATTATGCACCTTCCAATACATCAACCGGGAGTTGGAATTTATCTAACGCCCCTTTCTTCAGCTTAAGGTTGCGGAGCGTAAGTTGACCTGGTTCAATTTTGAATGAATGGGATTCAAGCGATAATGCGAGAGCGTGAAGAGCGAATATTTATACCTTGTCCTATTCCATAGTTGACTTGATTCAAGTCAAGATTCATCACATACGGCGCGAGTATGCGGTTGAAGAGCTAATGTAGAAATCAGAGGCATAAACAAAACACGGTGAGTCAATTACTCACCACACCCAAAACCTCTTTGCCAGGATCTAACCACCACATCCTTGCGACGCCGGATGTTTCCTTTCAGGTGAGGTCCTTGGATTGCCGTGTGAAGAGCTCAAGATGCTGTGGACTAAGGGTGCGAAAACTCTGCAGCTCTGTCACGGCACGATGATGCACGTTTGGTCCTTTAATCGAAGAACTGGAGCAAGTGCGAAAGTGAAAGGTGGTGGGAAGGGGAAGGGGAAGCCCAGGGCGCCATGCCATCGTGCCGCTGCGAAGAGGTAGAGCCACGTCATTTTACGTAATCAACACTCTTTCCCAGCCTTTCAACTTGGTGCGCGAGCTTACAGTTATCTGCGAACGTTCGCATCGTGAGTAGAGTCATAAGAGTCTTGTGAGACTATGTGAGAGTCCGTAGTCTTGCGTCGAAGTCGCGACCTGATTATCTTTCACATCCTCTCCGCAAAATATGTAGAAACCACGACGACCTACAAAATCCTGCAGATGGGCAGTAGCTCCTTCTGAATCCGGCCGACGTCCTGGTGCGCCTTCTTTTCTGATATTAATCGCTCAGGTTCACGCAAGGCTGATGAGCGTTACATAAGCATTGATTTGTGATCTGACAGTGTACTACTTCCTCACTGATGGACAGCGGAGCGGTTATTCCGGACCTGCGCCCCAGACACGAATCCTTCAACAACCACGTCAAATTTCACCTAAGCACAGTGTACGCCTCTTCAAATGCTCATTCGATGACGGACTTTGCCTTCTTAACATGTTGGCGTGAAGCAAGTTCTCGTAGGTCCTCATGTAGGGCGCCTTTACCTAAATTTACACAAGCATATTAGATCATATCGTGTCCGCGATGTTGACTTTAATTGTGATGCCACGATTCTACCGTAGTCCACTGCTAGTACTTGCAGCCCTCGGGAAATTTGAATCTGTGCACTTGGTGAAACGGGTTCTCACCCAGAGCGTACAATGTACACTTACGCCGCTCACGGCTTGCACGGAACCCATCAAAATGATCACCTGGCACCATTTGCAAACTTTGGGAGATGCTGAGGTCTCTCTCGCCAAATCGAGACCGTCCACCGCCTTATATTTGCTCCAGGTTCGCTGCAAAGGTCCAATTCCAAGCCGGAAGTTTACGAAAATAGTTACCCTTCAGCAGCGTCGTCGGTCAAACATTCATTTCAAGACCCTCCCGAGAATCGAAGTCATTCCCGTAGCGTCCCGAACTCGTGGCAGCACCCCAAAATGACTCTTCAACTTGCTATATAATGTGCGGAACAAACGGTCGTGTGCTTCCAAGATATCCCCTCTACCACCTCCCCATCTACGCACCTCACCATCTGTAAACTCAGCCATGCTCTCAATCTACGCCCAACCCACTTCTCTCCCCTCGAAGGACACCTCGCGCCTTCAGTTGGAAATTAACGAGGTAATGAGCCACCCGTTCTTTATTCATCGGTGGCTGAGTGTCCTTTAATTCACGCAACAACAGCTCGGTGATCTCAACGATGCGGTTCAATCATTTACAACGTGAGTTTCTCTTGTAATTTAAGCAAATCTCCTCTAAAGTTGCACTCCACACCTTTTTAGCCGCACTGTCCACATGGGAACATCTGCTGTTCGTTTGCATTGCACTATTCCGACCTGGAGTGCCTCAACTGATACATGTGAGCACCTCGTACGATTGTAAAGACGGTCTCGTAGATCGCTCATCCTTAGGTCTGGATTTGCATGACCTTCATGAAGTAAAAGCGAGGTTTCTGCATTTTATTCATGATTTACTGCAATCGCTTCGCTCAGCTGGGGTCAGTTTCCACGTTTTGGACATTTCCGTTGTGAAAAAATAATGACCTTCCTTTGTAATTTTGTAATAGGTGTCTGCGTCGTACTCCCTGGCTCCTTCCAGTTCCCCGCTATGCCTCGTGAGTCAGCGACCAATCGACACCGCGGTGCTTCAAAAAGTTGGTCAATGCAGTGATCAATTCAAACGGTATCTATCCCGGTGCCTCTTCTCTGTTGTCCGCTCTCAATGCCATCACAGAAAACAAGTTACTTTGATTGACCTCGAAGACGCGCCATGCCTGGTTATCACGTAGAAGGGTCCCGCTATCAGTTATCTTTTTGGACATACGGACAATGTATACTTAAGTAGTACTATGTCGCAACTTGCTCGGTGATTTTGTGAATTTTTTTTGTATTATCTGGCTTTGTAAACCAAGTATGAAAATACTTTTTGGGGTCTCGAAGGCAGGGGACATTCTCCAGGCCTCTGTAAATCCCCAGTCATTACGCAAGCCGACCAATACGCACGCCATGCGGCGGGTCGAAAACACATGATTGCAGAAAGCGCGTGACATAACGGTGTCACGTCCCAGGTTCAAATTTTGTGTCAACTTGCTCCTAACGCGCCGTTGGCTCTCTGTTCCTTCCTCATGGCTTCCCTCTCTGGCTTCCTCCTCGACAAAATACCTTATCGTCTCCCCCCTCATTTGTATTCCTATGTCAAGGGAGTCACCCCGTTGTCGACGGACATTTCTGTCCTCTCGTCGCTGTCTGCATACCTCGTCATCATCTTCTCCATTCGGTTCTTCATGAAGAATCGCCCGGCTCACAAACTCACTGCGCTTTTCCAAGCTCATAATGTTATCTTGAGCTCAGGCAGCCTACTCCTCCTCTTGCTTATGCTCGAAGAAATTGTACCAATCATCTGGAATCATGGACTGCATTACGCTATGTGTCACGAAGCTGCTTGGACCCCCGTATGTCGCCTTTCGTTAACGTGTCTTGTGTTGCTTATCTGGTTGGAACGAATCAGAAGATGGAATTCTACTATATGATCAACTACTACTTTAAGTACCTCGAACTGTTGGATACCATCTTCCTCGCGCTCAAGAAGAAACCTCTCCGTAAGTCTCAGACTTGCTCTTAGATTACATTTCTAAACCAGAGTAGAGTTCCTCCATGTCTTCCATCACTCGGCTACCGCTCTCCTTTGCTACACCCAGCTGAATGGCAAGACAAGCATTGTACGTGCTCGCTATTTGTTGTGCCGAGAGTCTAGCTCACAGATATGTTGAGTCATGGACCGTAATCACCCTCAATCTCACTGTTCACGTCATTATGTGTAAGGAAAGACACTAAACCGTCCGAGTTGCCATTGACAAAATGTTCAGACTATTATTATTATGCGACTGCTGGTGGCAGAAGATTCTGGGTAGAGCTTATCGCTCTCCTCTTAGACGTGGCGTCACTAACGAGCGCCATTACAGTGGAAGAAGTACTTGACGACCATGCAGATAGTGCAGTTCATCATCGATCTTTTCATTGTTTACTTTGGAAGTATGTCTTCCCTCGATATCTGGCCGAAGGTGTTCATTAACTGTCGTCAGCCTACGAGCGGATGGCCTTCAAGTATTATCCATCTCTCCCTCACATTTCCAACTGCGCTGGCTCCGAGCAAGCTGCTTTATTCGGCTGTGGGCTCCTGACCAGCTACCTGTTCCTCTTCATTAACTTCTATTTCCGCACCTATAAGAGGCCTGCGAAGAGCACTCCTTCGACTGGAGTTGCCAACGGCCATGTGAACGGAGACGGAAAAGCCAACGGAGTGGCCAACGGGTGAGTCTACATTATGTTGGGGTGGATATCGTTATAGACTAAACCGAACGTAGGCACAAAAAGGACTGAGTCTTCTCCGCATAGAAACAAATAATTACGGACCAGACGCCCATATACCTCCGGAATATTACACTTGGTACTAATAGTAGACGTCTGTTGGATGGGCTTCAGCGTGCCAACAGGATAATTTCCAGATACATATACCCATGTTGGTACACCGGTCAAATTGTAGATCCTTACATTGTAGGGTGTTCTCAATTGAGGTGGTTGCCGAGAGTTCGCTTGTCAAGGACTGGCATTCTTTATTTGAGACCATTGGGCGAAAAGCGGCCAAGTGATTGGTCGGGTGTTAATTTTCGGACAGGTAATGCGGTAACCTGTAAGGCTTATAAAGAGGTGCAAAAAGGCACCGCCACTTCTTTGCAACAACAGCCCCATTCAGACGGATGACTTTCTCAGGCAACACCTCCATTTGAGCGCCTGATTGCTCCAAGTCGGTAGATGCGATTTTGGTTGTTAAAGCCGACCATCAGGACATCTCCCTTCTAATCCATCGGTCCCTTCCCCAACCACCATGTCGAGCCCGTGGGATCGCTATGCAACAGCCTCTCCAGACGACTCCCGCGAATTCCTGGTTTCTGTCGAGCTGTATATCTCAAATGCGGCAGGCGCAACACTACGCAAGGTGCGTGTATCCTAGTCGGAAGAAACGAATTGCCGATGGCCTCTGCAGCCTCTGGCGAAGAACAAGAAGTCGGATAAGCGAGACTCGCGGGTGAGGATGCAAGGCTGAAGGGTGGGTCCTTGAAACTTGTTGAAGCTGGAATGACACCAATCCCCGTATTCTAGAGATCCACCTGGTTGTCACTACAGAGGGGTTTGAACGGAGCTGGACATTGGAGATCTGCAACATGCAAATTGCTAGAGGAAGGAGAACGCTGCCTCTTGAATGTCTATGTTGACGTACGATCAATCTCATCAACCCGCGTGCTAAACCCAATCCTTCCTTCAGGAGAGCATCTTGTATCAGACGGTTTACATCCATCTCCTGAACCAAAGCGATATCCGCCAGGCAGAGACCTCCCTCTTTTATAGAAAGGACTGTTTGGGCATATTCTGTATAGCGTGAGGATCTCAATTGTTGACCTCACAGACACATCTGACTCGGATTCCAGAGGACAACGATGGACACCCTCGAACACAGCTGAACCTCTATACATTCAATTCGCCAATGCTGACACTTGCGCGACCTGGCAGGCTCTCCTCAAATCCTATGCCATTCCAGAAATATATGGACGGTGGTTCTTTCCCCTCGATGGAGGCTCATACCGTATGTGGCGGCAAGTGGAGCTTACAGTAATACAAGGGAGAAATTTAGGTGTCACAAAGCATGATTCAGGACCTTCTAACAACGGTGACCCCAATGATGGCGATGGTGGAGACGTCGACGTATCATGCGAGATCCATTTAAACGACATTCTGTGCAGTCGAACAACTGTGAAGAGAGGTCTAGGCTCCCCAGATTGGCATGAATCTTTCAGTTTCCCAGGTCTGCCGCCCTTTGAAAATTTGGATGTCGTTGTTTGGAAAGAAAAGAAGCTTCACAAACCATCGATTCTCGGAATGACGCGCATTGCGTTGGGCAACTTTCGGAGGGGTGACACCGTTGAGGGATTTTTTCCGGTCATGCAGGCTGGGTCGATAGGGACTGAGGTTCAAGTTGGGGATCTTCGTCTCAAAATTCGCGTCGACGAGTACGCCTCTCTACTTATTTCTTTGCCTTTTTTTGACGCCCCAGGACAGGGAGATCATCCTACCCTATTCCTCGTATGCTGGTCTCTTAAAGGTGAGTTTTCCAATGGACGTCAAGCAATGCTCTCTAACTTTATACGAGACCTGCCATGCACGTAACTTCTTGGACTGGATGTCTGACTTGGAGAATCGACTTAAATTGAAGAATATCTCGACACATTTGATGGCCATTGCTGTGGCCAAAAACAATGTCATTGAGCAAGTGCAGAAATATGCCAGTCGAGAGGTTGACAACTCCTCAACATGTAAGTAATCATGCCCTGTGTTTTGAACGATGTTCTGACCACGAAGAAGCCCATCAGACGTTATTTCGTGGGAATACCACTTTGACTAAAGTCATTGAGCTTTGCATGACATGGTATGGGAAAGCATTTCTGGAGGCTAGTATTGGCAACGTCCTACGGCGGCTTTGCGCAGAGAAGGTTGCCATTGAGGTTGATCCTGTCCGCAGTGGTAAAAGTACGAAGGACGTGGAACGGAATGTTGAACAACTCATATACTGGTGTCAAGAGTTTTGGAATCAAATCTACTCGGTGCGAACGGAATGCCCGAAGTAAGTCAACCACGAGGAGCCCGTGAATGAAATTAATGCCTTCTTAGTGAGATGCGGATCCTCTTCCAGACTATCCGCAGACTCGTTGAACAACGGTATAATCGGCCCGACCCTACAGCAATAGACACCAACACCAACTTCCGCTGGCAAAGTGTATCTGCGTTTTGCTTCCTTCGGTTCATCGTACCAGCTATCCTCCATCCCCATCTATTTGGGCTTTGTCCAGGTTTGTGTATATGCCCTCGCTGAATTTATCGTTTCTAACTTCGGTTCAAGGCCTCCCTCCCCTTCCAGTGCAGCGGAGTCTTACGTTGATAGCCAAGGTCATTCAAAGTCTGGCTAATCTGAATGCTGTTGGTAGTCTCTCTCAACTTGTATCTCCATCGCTCAGTTACTGTGTTAGACCGCCCAGAAAGAAGCGTTCATGCGTGGGGTCCAAGAATTCCTCAAAAACAGCGTGCCCGCAATGATCGATTACATTGCTATTGTATCAACTCCAGTGGAAGAGAACCCACCTCCACATACCAGTGGTAATATGAATAGACACGATCGACTTAACGTTGTTAATGCTCTTCGGCAACGGACCAGCAAAATGACGGTGCTGGACCGAGAATCAGTGCCAATTCTTCCACACCTACTCGACATCCCAAAACACCTAGCCATCATTACGTCAGCCGTCATTCGCAGCTCGCGAGATCTGAGCGCCCGTCCTCGAACCGGAGATGATGTCGATTTAGCAGTGGACGAATTCTGCTCGAAATGCTTCGAGGTCGAAGAAGAAGCACTACGCCGCGTCAGCCAACTCGCAACGAAACTTGCGTCAGAGGGCAGGCGCCCCTCGGTCCCTGATATTTCAGCGACTGGTACCGACCACCACCACGATAATGTGCCTCATTCGCCCCTTTCGACGATCACTAGTACAGTAATATCCGCTGCTGCTCCGCCCCGCAGACGGAAGCCGTCTCGTCCGTCGACCGCACCTTCCCCAACTGGCTCTAGCAGTCCAAGTCGGCGCCAGATGTTTTTCAATGACAGTCTCACAAGTCCTCAAACCTTCACCCGTACAATTCCAAACGACCAACGGGCCTGGGGCGGCCACATGAAGGCACCTTCCACGGACTCAGTCCCGTCTCCGATTAATCGCGATATACCCATCCCCGTCCGCATACCACGAACAACAGAACCTCCTGATACAGACGATGCTGGTAAACGGAAGAAGGGGCTGCTAAGAGGTATCCTCAGACGATGATGCTGTGACTTAGGTATCTTACATATTATTGCCCGGGGTCTATGTTCGGAATATAGTGCGATGCTGAATGTAGTCATAATTTATTCATGAGGTTGTGTTGCTAGTAGTGGTTTCTGTATCAATTTCTGTACTGCAGCAGCGACTTCCTCTGAGGTGCTCCTCACAGTTAACCTGCAGAGCTGTTAAGGATGCAAGTCAGCAGCTGCGATAGTGTTCATCAAGACCACCTACCTTTGCTTCGCTATTGGGTTCTAACCTCACCAGACATCCGACTTTGCCTTCAAGTGACATATGCAGTACCCCCGCTGCCACGAGGTTGTTGGGATTCGGGTCTATATCTTCCAATATATTCAACCGGTGACCCGAGACAACTTGTCGGTGTTTTGTCAAGTCGAGTTGACCAGCTGCATTGACGCTTATGGGAAATATAGCTTGGGATTCCCGTTCGCCACCTATGAGTTTCCATCGCTCGAAAAAATCCGTTGGTCCGAGTTTAACATGTTCAAAGAATTTTGTAAGAACGATGGGAAGGCGGATAGAAATGGCTTGATGGGAACCTGCCAGGTATGAGACAGATAAGATAGGTGGGGAAGTGAACATCTTCTTGCATTCTACATGAAGAAGCTGCTGGGATTGATTACGTGCGCTGATGGTGCTTGGGGGTATCTTTGCAAACGAAACAGAAAGAGCATCTGGGTCGTCGACATGGAGCGCCGCAGTGAAAGAGGTAAGGGGTGCGTCCACTTTGTTGCCCAGGTATATGGCTAATTGTCCCATGTGGCCTTGATAACGAGACTTGACGCCAACTTGAATTTGAACATCTTCATAGAGGACACCCTCAGCCGAGTACGTCAGTTTGTCAAACCAGCGTTCTATATTCGGGCCAGATGTGACTCGAGGCGCCTTTTCAAAATTCGAGTAGGAATTAAGAAGGGGAAGAGCAGACGATAGATTCGGCGAAGAGGTGATGGTAAGGCCTGCCAAGGAAGTCATGATGTCGTCATTTGCCGTCGTTGGACCGGCGACAGTGTTATCATTGGCGGAGACGTCAACCATCAGGGTCTTGCGCTTCGTGATTTCCCTGTCCACGTTCGCTTCCTTGCCACCATGTACCCAAGTTCGTTTGTCGCCTGTTGTGTCAGCGTGTCTGCGATTGAGGCTGCCAAGCAAAGCGCTAACTCGAGGTGGGAACGGAGGCATCTCCTCGCAGATGTTCTGAAGAAATTCGTCATCATCTGGCCGCGAAGCTAGAGCAAAAAATTCGCAAGCACGTTGCTGTAGTTCGGCGTCTAGTACGTGCCGATAACGGTCGAAGATGTTCAGTAATTGTGGCTTGATTTCAGGAAAGACATTGACCCATTTGATGTACGTGGAGAGGAGCAGGGCGCGAGTAGCCGCAACGCAAAATTGTGATTTAGAATGCAGCAGTTGAAATTGTTCGATCGGACTATATCCTGGGTCATTTGCTATCAGGTGGCCGTATTCTCCGAGGATGTAGCCTAATGGAAATTTGTAATTAGAAAGTTATTGGTGCAATACATTACTCACCCCCCACTTTCACAAGACTCTCGTGCGTCGATGGAGCTTTCAGGTGCTCAAAAACAACCTTGGCTGCATATTCTTGCAAATCTTCGGTATTTGTGACTATCTGAACGACCCGATACCAGACTTCGTCGCCAACGTGTTCTCCCGCAGTGCTGATGAGTTGTAAGATCATATCCACATACCACTTGTACGAGTTGGCATATTTTTCAGTGAGTATGGCGATTTTCAGCACCATTTCTTCCCTGAGAGCATAATCAGCAACCCGAAGATATCTGAGCAGTTCTCCGACGATGAGCTCCGAATTGTCCACATCACACATGCTATAGAGGAGATCCAATGCACGACGTCTCACAGAGATGTCTTTATCGCGAAGAGATAAGATAATTGTATTTTGATGTTTCTTGATGGGTTCCAACGACTCCGCCCTCGCAGCTAAATGCGCCATAGTGTCCAAGCCCAAATATCGGACGTTGGTCTCTTTAGAAGAGATAAAACGGGCCAATAAGACCGCAGCGGTGCCAACAAGAGGGGAGTTAGTGTCCAAGTGAATCGCAAGACTGATTGCCTCGAACAAGACAGCATGCTGAGCGTTATTGTGTTGGACATTGCGTGTGGGTTCTGCACAATTGTTCATAATGGTCTGGAGTACTTGATGAAGAATTGATCGTAAAGTTGGGTCCTCTGCAATTATTCAGCCGGATGATGCAGAGGAGAGGAGAACCAACTTTACCCGAAGGGGGGTAATACTGCAATAATCGAAGAAGCTTAACTTGCAGCCAAGGTGAAGGAACTTTGTAATATGCGTAGGTTGCTGAGTACTCGTGCTCGATGACAAGCTATAGTCAGCGTTGGGAGAGACATAGGGATTCGATTGGAGAGAACGGACATACGCGCTGTAATCGGTCCACGGCTTTCGTGTAGCAGACTGCGAAAGCATCTAGGTTGTCCTGTGCTAATGCCATGACCAAACTCGTAACACAAATCACGACACCCTTACACTTGCGTCAGGTGGTGTTCCGTTTGAAATGAGGGCATGTCCCTTACCAAGTCGTTGTCGTCCATGATTGATACGATCCTAAGAGCCCACTCGGCTGCAGGGATAACCTCTGGATGCTTGCGATATAACCTGAGAAGTGTTAATGCAGCCTTCTTCTTGACAAAGCATTGTGACGTTCTGAAAGCCGGGTCAGACACAGGTTAGAGAAGAAATGAGCGGTCTCACGGGGATATCAGCAAGCGATGAACGTCTTCAACAAGCGCCTCTGCCATTTCACTCCCTCCCACATTCGCAATAGCGTGAAGAGCAAGACAATTATCGACTTCATTATTGGAATCAAGATCCTTTCGTATTGAATTGACCACCAGGCGCAGAAAATCCGAGTTCTCGTGCATGAGCAGAGTGACCGCAAGATAACCCTTCGTAATTCAGGTGCAACGAATAGAATGTAGACGTATACAGCAACTCACAATCTGCTTCTCGCTGTACTTGGAGCTCGAAATGAGGTTGACGGCCTCCATATGCCCAACATCGACTTTGTAACCCAGAATATATGTGAAGATGATTTTGGCGACATATCTGGTACGGAGGCTTAGAGAACCGCGCTCAAACACAGTACATTTGCGAACTTTTTCTTTTGATATCCGTCCAAATTTCCGTCTGCCCAACCACTCGCTTTCAGTCAGTTAATCAGGCTTCAAGGCAAAGGTAACCCCACCTTTGAACTTCTTGCGGATGTTAGCCATTTCCTTGTTGATCCTCTTCTCCTCTAGCTCCTTGACTCTAGCGCCACGGATATCTGCAATAAACTGATAGAGACGTCAGGATTCAATATGGCGTTCGGGACAGCGGTCGCACTTGCGTGAGCCCCCGCATACTGGTCGCCATTTCGGAAGTGTGATAGTAAATGAAGAAGATGGGGTGTTTCCAAAGGTTCCTTCAGGTATATAGGGAGCAGATAAATTGCTTGCAGGCCCAATAGAACCTGGTGGACAGATGTGAGGCTTTCGTGCATGGATATACGCGCGATGTCAGATCACGTGGAGGTATTTATCCCAAAATTAATGGTAGCTAGCTAATAATCACAGTAGTTGTGTTTGATACTCAGAGTCTAAGCAGTGTGCCGAAATTCTCTACAGTCCAGGGTAAATGAAGGACCTAGATAGTTAAATAAACTACTCTTAGAATATTACATGGAAATATTAATGCGCGGATTTGCATATTTATCCAATCTATAATTCGCATCCAACAGTGCGACAGCATCTAAAATCTTCGCAAGCGGCTAGGGGTTCCGGGACGTGACTGATAGTAGCTAGGGGTTGTATATCCCGATGCAGTTCCAGGCAGTCGTGACGCAGCTGAGAAAGGTGACCCCATGGGGGTCCCTGCTCTTGAGTTGTGCACAGATTGAGACACTAGACGTTCGTCGCTGTAGGAGTTCAAGAGATTCACAATGTCTGTGGTGACAACGTCCAACTCTTTCACTTCTTCCCTTGACAAAGAGTAGTCTCGCATATCTTCACCTTCATCTCCAGATTCTGATTCACCCTCCTCTTCCCTGGGTAGGATCGGTAAGTACTGTCCTTTACGTTGGCGGCTCATTGTGATACCCTCGAAAACGCGGAGCATGCATGCCTCCATTGATTGCTTCAGTCGTTGCACGTCGTCCAGTGTTCTGACATCGCCGACGATAGGAAGCCAGTTATCGCATTCTAGCCCACTTTCAACGACCTCCACGCTGTACGCACCAAACAGGATATAGGACAAAGGGTCCAGTCGCGTTGTGTTGACGAGGAAAGTTTGGCCACTACCCTGAGTATTGTTCTGTCGCTTCTCGGCAAACGCAAACAGCTGCTTCTCTGGAGTAGCATCTCCGGTGTTTTGATGTTTCCGATGGTTCACGCTTGACGGATGGATCAGAGCAAACTGGGGGAGAAGGTCAGTGAAAAGTGGGCAAGATTAAAAAGAGAACCATCGCACCTTGTCTTTGGATGTTCGATAACCGCTCTTATCGGTTCCTTTGAGACGAATTGCGAACTTGGGCTGAGTCGCAATAGCAATCAACGCAGTCAATAGAGGGTACGAGTCTTTGTTGGCGTTCAACGCGGGAGGGACAACCAAGTTCCTTGCAAGTGGGTTCTTGTCGAAGGGGTTGTTAATTTCGCCCCCAGCCGAAACTTCTATAACGCCTGCGCGGTAAAGTGCTTGCAGGAGATGCACTTTAACCTTCTGAATTAGGAGTAACGTGGGCTTAGACAAGAAATTTTCGTTGCAAAATCTGTTCGCGCTGATGTATTCGCCACGGGACTGCATTGCCCACCAGGCGTTGTAGGCTCTGAGAACTGCGAGAGCATCAGATCTGAAACCCTCAGGACTCCAGGAATTCTTCCTCTGAGCGGCTTCCTCACGGGCGTGCATTGGAGACATGAAAGGTTCGCGGTTGGTCAAGATGGCTGCTAGCGTCAAGGCCTGGTCCAGGCACCTAAAGAAGCTGCCATACAAAACCAGCCTGCCCATTTGTACGTCCACGGGCAACTGAAGGAGTACTCTGCCCAACGAGGTCAGGTTCTTCTCGGAGTCTAGAGCACCGACCATTTGCAGATCTTTCATGGCAGCATCCACGCGAGCCGGGTCCGGAGGCTCGATAGCAGCGGCGAGGACTTGCTCGACCGACATCCCAGGCATATTCAGTGCCTTGACGTGCATGACGACGTTGCTCAGATCAACGCGCTTCATCTCGACAGTCTGGTATGGCTGTAAGGCATCTGCGCGGCTCTTGCTGAGGATGCCATAGTACTCGCCAGGTCGATGTCGACCCGCGCGGCCTGCACGCTGAAGGAGGTTTGACGAACCTACCCATGCAGAGACGAGGGATGACATGTGACGCTCGGGGTCGTACTTCTGCTCCTTGACTTTGGCTGTGTCAATGACATACACCACATCAGGAATCGTGACCGAGGTTTCCGCAATGTTGGTCGCAAGAATGACTCTCCGAACACCTGCCGCCGGGGGTTCAAATATCGCTTGCTGCTCGGCTAATGGGATGGAGGAGTGCAAGAGATGGAGGGAGTACTTGGAGGAGTTAAAGTTGATGCCCAAAGAGCCGAAGGGCTGAAGAAGAGCGCGTTGGGTTGCGACAATTTCTTCCCAGCCAGGAAGGAAAACCAAAACATGTCCATCCTGCGAGGACTGCAGGACATGACTGATTGTAGCGGCGATAAATGGATATGGAAGTTCGAGGTCAGCCATTGCAGACATTTCTTTGGGCTGACGGACGCCCAGCTTCGTGGCTCCAGTGGGGCCCAACTCTCTGGTAATATATCGCGAGACGTTCTCTTGCTCACCCACCCAGCGCATCGGACCGCTGAGCACTTTCGCCGCATAATCTTCCACGAACTGCTTTGTCACAGGGAATGAACGACCAGGAACGGCAATGGTCTTCGCTGGAACACCTAGGTCATCTGGGAAATAAGTCTGGAAAAGGGTGGGATCGATGGTAGCGCTCATGAGGACAATCTTCAGCGTCTGGTTCTTCGCCTTCCTTTGTTCTCTCAGCTCCTTGAGAACGACCAAGAGCAAATCAGTGTCAACGTCGCGTTCATGCACCTCGTCCACAACGATATGTGTAATGTTCTCGAACTCGCCACGTCCACGACTATCGTAACCAGATAGAACCGATTGCAAACGCTTCAGAAAAACCCCAGTGGTACAAAAGGTAACGGAACCATCGGGTTCGGGAAGGTTGGCTTCGAACCGAACGTGATATCCAATCGTCTTGCCCACTGACTCGCCTCGTTCCTTGGCCACTCGGTCTGCAACACTGATCGCTGCCAACCGACGGGGCTGCGTGCAAACGATATTGCACTTAGCACCCTCTACACGGTCAATGTAGTCGTCTAAAATCATTTGTGGAATTTGCGTTGTTTTTCCGGAGCCTGTGGTGGCCATGCATATCGTCACCTCGTTGTTGGCAATGTGGTCGAGGACGTCCCTCGCTTTCGAGTAGACAGGGAGAGCCTTTCGTATCTCGCGCATTCGCTCCATCTTCGGATCGGTCAAGTACTGTTTCCTCCTCTCCAGCAACAGCTTCGATTTTGTTTCCAAGCTGGTCTGTTGCCGCCTTGCTCTAAAGTTGTTCATCTGTGCCCTTGGACCGGTCGGCAGAGGGGCGTCCGGGGATGTAGAGGGGTCGATAGTATTAACCGCATGTCGTGACGGCCGGTTTCTGTACAGACTGGTCTTGCGGATGTCCTCGCAGATGTCTCCTATGATGTTTTCGAGGGGCGGGCTGACGATGAACTCGACTCTCGGTGCCAAACCAAGATCCCGCCCCGTCCGCACGTCCTTTAGATATGTCTCCCATAATTCAGGATCACAGCTTTGGAGATACTTGGTGACATCCAGAAAACAGGCAATCTGAGCCTGCTTCTTGTTGGGCCCATAGCCCATCCCGATCCTGCGGTCCCCGACAGTCATAATTGCATCCCAATGGCTTCCTCCCTTTCGCGAGTCGAAGTCGATATCTGGCCTGCCAAACCCGAACTTGCGGCAGTAATAGTCCATGAAGCTGCGCGCCTTTTCGTAAGTGACCATCGAGCCATCCTCTAATTGAACTTCGGTTACTGCCACAGGTTTTTCAGGTTGAAGGCGTCTGGGATCGTCGAGCTAAGAGACACTGAGACCGAGTACGATCAAGCAATCAAAATGCTTACAACACGACGTTCATGGAGCTGGTAGAGAGCGGACAGGGCAGCTAAGTGTATTGATTGCTTCTTGTCGGTGCTATCGCCGATGCCCAGCACTGGAGGTTCGATGTCGAGTTGCACAGTTGTTCTGCAAGTAGTGCGTCCTGAACGAGTTGAAGTTAGGACAACAACGGAAGACATACCTCCAAATCTGCTCTTTACGATTTCCCTTCATGATAGTCCCTGACACCGAGACATAATCCGGCTGCTTGTTCTTGACTATCTGGTAGAAGTTGTTGACGGGAACCTTGGGTGCCTCCTTATGAAGAGGCTTCAAATGAATAGACGACTTGTCGTATTCTTGAATGATATGCTCCTCGTCATGGTACGGTCCTTCAAGAATGTTCTTTAGTGGTGCCTGGAATGAGGGTGCTGACCGCCTTCCCCGCTTTGATGAGCGCAGAGAACTGGGTGTAGCGGCATGATGGGAGGAAGGACCTGCATCCGCGCTACGGTGTTGGTTTCGTCGACTTGATGAAGCCATTGAACGGGATATGTCGTGCCTCGTGGTAGAGAAGGCGGAGGGTTGGCCAGAAGGATCGACAGCACGGGGAAGCTTGGCAGGAGGGGGCTCCGGGAAGGATGGAGAATGCGGCAAGGGCTGTATTGCTGCTTGCTGGGAGAAGGTGCGTTTGATCCCGGGGCGTGCGTCGGTTCTGTCTTGAGAAGAAGAGGAAATGTTCCTTGACGCACGATCGAATTGCATGGGGAGGCAGCGCCTGGGCTTGAGGAGGAAGGCAAGTCTCATAACCCGATGTCCGCTTGTGTGTGGATGAGACTTGAGCTGGGGTTTCCACTAAAGACGAGTATGACCTACAATAACCTAGTCAATAGGCCGAACCCGGAGCCTGGGGTGGTTCGAAGCGGAGGTGGACAACCGAATGCCCTGCAAGAGACGGAAGCAACTTGCACTACTAAGTAATTCTCCAGAAAATTGTCATACATTCGGCCCGGCTATTTCCGAGCGGTTACATCACTAATTCCTGGGCGATATCACAACATGACGTGTTACCACGTGAGGTGTCCGCAATCGCCACAATACCCCGCAATGGTTGCAATATCGCTGAAATATTGCAGCCAAGATCACAAAGCCATACATTGTCATTTACGGGACCTCTGCCTTTGACAATTGTTGCTGGTGAGTCATGATAATCAACAATCATTATTGTCCGATGATGACTCTTTGAAATCCTCATCACATATCATGAACCTACTATGATGTCCCAATGCTCTCACAAGGATATGTGGCTTTAGTTACCAATTGACAAATCAATCTCACACTGTAAGTTGGAACACAACAATGTATTGGAATCGAGATAGGATACACAAAGTAATATAATATCAGGAGCAATTAACCGTTGAGAAGAGATCACCTTCGACACATTATGTAGAGTTGCCATTGAGGACCTCGAGATCAAGGAGCAACCCGGGCAAGGCAATGAACTGTTTCACGACCTGAAGAGACATGAGTTATACACTGATAATGATTAGACCGCTACATACCTTGACCAGAAGTGGGACATCCCGTCACATTGTGCTCGATCCCACAGCCTTCTCATGTGCAGGGGTCAAGGGCCCTCTCTTGAGGGTATGTCTTGTTGAGCCACTCCGCAATAACAATGCGCATTGCCGATGTCATCGCTTCGAGCAACGAGACTTCCTGTCTGCAGCTGGGCGGAAAGGTGAGTGGTGTTCGCAAAAAAGTTGGCGACATACCTGCTAAGTTGAGAAGTCCGCAAGAGCTGAGAGCGAGAAGGGTAGACTCTGTGTATGCCATGCGCAAAAGCTGGCCAGGCTCTCGCTCATGGAATACACAGGGCGGGGGAGGAGGCAGTGGTGGTGGTTCGAGACGAAAATCAACCAAGTCTCGTGTTTGGGTCAAGTTCAACAATACCACGTGATGCGGCAAACACCGGCCTTCCTTATCCAGATGCCAAGGCCACAATCCCACCGCCTTTGCCCCCTGCATATGCCAACCTTCTCAACACACTTTCTGAGTTAATAAGGACTATGAGGTGTCTAAACATCTTATCTAAGAGGTCTCAAGTTTTACTGTTGTCAACAGCAACTCACTGCTCAACATGGCCTCATGCTGCAGTTGTAATAGAGTCAGGACAATATTTATATTGTTGTGTGTTGACACAAATGAGTGGCCATAATTACAGGCAACTCGCAATTTGACCTCAACATTTGGCTGCCATGATAACTGTTCATGTCGATTGCAAGCGCGTCGCGATATGCTTACAACCCGATCACGATGACCTCATGACGAGCGGCGAGACTGTGACGGAGCTGTGACATGTACAATGTTATTCGATTTTATCCAGGAATTACTGATGTACTCTACATGTGTGTGTCCATCCATTGCTTCGCCGCTCTATCTATTCCTTGCAGATATCGTAATCGAATCGCTGCTGCCTTAACGTCGGGCCATTTCTCCTCGCTCACCAACGATGATATTGTTTTAACAGTTTCTCGAATGTTTTCTAACAGTCGTATCAGAGTCGTGTGGTTCGAACCGGATCGCAGACTGCTCACCATCGTTCATTTGAATGAGTTCATCTATCACGGCTTTGTTCTCTGGCGTTGCTTCATCGATTATCTCTCTGGCTTCCATTATTTCGGCCATGAACGCCAAATCTTCCACCTGATCGGTTTCGGAGAGATGCACGCCGTTCTGCTCCAAGATGTACTCTACACGAGGAAGAGGATTGAGAAGGCACTGGTAAGCTTCATTCAGGCGCGAAGAAAGTGTGTGTGCGAGGTCTTGTTCTTTCTTGAAGAAATATATTCAGCAATAATGAATTGTTAAGGAAGTGAAGGACGTACAGAGGACTTGGAAGCCCATGCATCAGGGTGGCAGGCCGCTTGTGCCTCTCTGAATCGCTTCTTGAGGACAGAAAGGTCGACTACAAAGGGGTTGGGTTCGTATGGAAGGCCAAATAGGTCATGATGGCTGATTTTTGGTGGTAGCGGAAAGATAGACGAGCAGGAGGGACATGCGGGCAGACTGGTGGGAAGTGGTTGAGAGCATGATGGGCAGAGTCTTGGTATTGGGGTTGTGGAGGCAAAACGTGTTATGTGAAGTGGTGAAGGGCAAGACAGCCATACACGCTGAGCGTGAAGACGAGAAGGAGGACGAAGAGGGAGGCGCAAATACCGCAGAGCTACGCGCGCCTGTGGTCGGAGAGACATGACATGGACAGAATATGACGTCGACGCATCGGAGGTAGTGATCGATCACGTTCCGACAGATGGTCCGTGCACAGGGCGAGAGGGTATATAAGACGCAGCACTGCATTGTGAATCCTTACCACTCTGGCCTTTTGGCTTAGATCAAGTGTAGTATCTGTTCTTAATAGTTTAACCACTATTACGGAGGCACCGCCTCCTAATCTGGTTATCTAATTTTTGCCGCCCCAGTCCCTCGGGCTCTGCTTGCATCCCCTGGGCGCGATGACCTTGCTACTGCACTGCCGGCTTGTGTCGTCGGGGGATCCTCCTTTCGAGGACCATTCTCTTTGCTGGATTTCATTCTCCTTGTCATTCGGACTTGGTGCGCGAATCCAGCAAACAGACCTGTCTCCTCTTGACTCTGTAGTGACGTAGCTCAATATATAAGTCAATCATGTTCTATTGCAACCGCCACGCCATAGACCCTGAGATATGTGATGAATAGGGCTTCCACCTCTTCTCATGACAAGCACCTTCGTTCAGTCCCCTGCGAACATCTCAGACTTCCCTGTGTTTGTCTCTCCTCCCCCGCCTCCTCTGCTCCAACATGACCCAGAGGGTCTCTTTTTGGCGCGTCAGAAGCTCCTCCCCAAGTCTCGTCTTGCTCGCCTCTTTTCTAAGACCAACCTACGGTCCTCGTCATCCCCTGACCTAGCCCGCCACAAAGCCACTTCCTCTCGAAGATCCTCAATAGCGAACGCACAACTCCAAGAAGAGATTGATCCCCTTTCAGTAGATACAAACGACATTCAAATCAAGTTGGATAGCTCTGCCCTCGGTGGTGAGGACGATGTCTACACGGACCGTTACGAGTGGGCTGTTGTCTACGAGAACCAAAGGGGGTGAGTACTCTGACTCCACCTGCATTTGCTTTCTCACCTTTGCGCCCAGGGCGACCGTTTTCTCGATTCCGTATTATTCCAGTCTATCTCTTTTACCTTCCGATCCCTCCCCGTTCACGCTTCCAAATGCTTCTCTCAAACGCTCAAAGCAGCCACCTATTTCTCTCGAAAACTATCCGCTTCCAGATGGAAATTGGCGTTGGGTATCTCGGTGTTGGATGATCGACATGCGCTCCGATTCAGGAGAAGTCCAACACGACGGCTTCGAATACAACTGGATGTTCCGGCAGCACAACTGGCGTGCCCAGGTTGGCTCATTCAACGCCGGTGGTTGGGTCAGGAGGCGTCGCTGGATTCGTCTTATGGTCCGCCCTGCCAAGCCCCACAAGGAAGACAGCGATGGTTTTGAAACGCCATCAACGACCAGTTTCAAAGCCTCAGAACCCAAGAGGCATCGTCACTCCATGGCCTCGTCGTTTCCGCCTTCCATTGGAATGGGTGCTACAAACGTTACGGATCAATTGGCACAACTTGACCCTGATAACGTATGGCTCGGAGATGATGTTGAGGCGGATTGGCAGCGTTGTCGCGCCATCATGAAGCGCATTGGTCGAGACGGTCGCAAATTGGACCTGTGGCGCCTTTGGCTCGGTTTTTATCACCCAGAACATAAAGACAAGTTTGTCGGCGATGAATCTACCAGGAGAAGGGAGAAACAATGGACAGAAGACGAGGAGCCTTTACCTTCGGAAGTTGTAGCTTCTGATATCCTATCTAGAGAAGCTGTTGCAATAGCCCCCAAGCATCGCATTACAGCCGTTCTCCGCGAGCATGTACGTGTCGTTTCTTCTAAAGTATACTGTTCGCTGACCTCTTGGTCGATAGGGACAGCAAATCCTTCACCTTTTCGTGTTCCCAGACTCGCGGGCTCAGTTCCTGAAGTTGCTTGGTCAAGTCGGTCTTCTTCCTGAAGTGAACACCGGCCTTGGGATCGGATTCGGCTCGACAGAAGTCGAATTTTGGAGTTATGCGAGTGGTCTAGGAGAACTGGATGGCGCAGACAAATTGCTGACAACTAGCATGTCAGCTGCACGGCTGGGTTCCGAGAGCCCGTCCAAACGATCCGTGGCAACTACATAAGACATTTGTTCCGTTACTCCATTTCACTCGCCAGATATCACAATTCGTATACGCATGTCTTCGTCTTCGTCATCCTCGGACTCGTATTCATATTTCGCATACTCTCATTCTCGCTTTCATCCCTCTTTTTCACGACGCCTTGAAACGTTGTAAAAGTACAAATCACTCTTACTCTGATGTTTTCTGAATGTCAATGCGTAATCACATGGGTTTGGTGATTCAAGACGGTGACATGATCTTGCCATCATCGTCATCCAGCAGCAGTGATAAAGATGTTGGAGATTGCCTCGGACGCGCCATCCTCTCCTTGAGCTCATGCCATGGTCAGAAACCGCTCGCCGTGGCTGGACCGCATCCCTTCGCTCTCCGATGACCCTACTCACCCAGCACAGATAGCCCTGCGCACGTACGCCCTCGCTGTTTCCCTGTCGCTTGGGCCCTCGCTCATTCCATTCATTACCGCCCTCATCATACCGAAGGCCCGGAGCAAGAGCCTCCCGGACCTAGGGCGCATATTACGACGCGAGCTAGGACACGATGGCTTTGCCTTCGCCGTCACGCTGTCTGTCGCGGGAGGGGCTGCATTGAAGCGGTCCTGGCCGCTCTGGCGCGTCGTGTTCGACACACCAGTCAAGGATGAAGACGCTCACCAATCATCTGGGGACCAGCAACCTGAATCTCTTGGGAGATTGGCACAGCAGCTTCTGCGGCGGGTCAAGAAATGCCTCGCGGCATTAACTCCGGAGCAAGAGACGTTCATTTCCAATGTCCTTTCCTCGTCTATCGGCATTCTCCTCCTCCAAGCAGGCAGACAGCGCACCGCACGGCTAAGACAAGCAGCAGCCGCTGTGCGTGGCGTACCCCTTACCCGAGATCTCACTTCGCCTACCCTCGACCTCACCCTCCTTCTCCTCGTTCGCGCAATAGACTCCATCGTACAGTCTTTCATTTTGCATACAACCACCCCCCTTCCTGGTTCAAAGAAAGATCGGAAACTCCTTGCAGTAGAATCCCAGCTGCACGCTAAGCTGCAGAGGGAGAAGATGAAGCTAGAGAATAAAACCCGGCAGAGCATGACGTCTATGGTGGATGCGTTTGTGTTCTGGGCTTGCAGTGCAAGGTATGTTTCAATTTGGCCTTTTGTCATGCGCTCGCTTTGAGTCTCATGCTCACATTGGACCCCCCAGAATAATGTGGTGTTTCTTCTATGAACCCCATAGGTCCAGTCCTATTCCGAGCTCATGCAGTCCTCTTTAATTAATACAACCCCGTGTCTACAGACTGCCTCGATCATACTTGAAGTGGATCAACACCCTCGCCAATCTAGACGGACGGATAATCGACACCCTGCAACTCATTCGAACTCGTGAATGGTCGTATAAAACTGGCTCAACCCACCACGCCACCGCCCTCCAGGGCGCCGCAACAGATCTTGGGTATCCCACTTCATGGGCTGATCCTCGTGCCCTGCCTGCCTATGGTGGCGCGATCGCAAATGAGGCTTGGAAAAGACTTGGCCTGACTAGTCGACCAGGAGTTGGAGGCATTCCTTGTGAAGTTATCCATGGACAAGTCGGCTCAAGCCTGGGATTGAGGGAGAGCTGTACAGCAAATGCAGGTCTGAGGATGGCCAAAGGTTTCGTTGAAGCAACTGCGATCTACCTTCCCGTAAGTCATTTGCTTCCCATCTTCTAGTACATGCTTATGCTCTCCAGGTACATTTCCTACCTGTACTTCTCACCCGCCCACAAACGCTTTTAAGACCGCATAGACTATTCGAGACCTTGTTTGGCTCCCTGCGCAGTGCCGCTTTCCTCTCTTCTTTCATAGGGTTTTATTGGTATGCGGTTTGTCTGACACGTACCCTCGTCCTCGCAAAACTCTTCCCGTTCGTCTCGCATGATTTCTGGGATAGTCCATACGGATGCATCATGGCCGGCTGCCTTGCGTGTGGCAGCAGCATCTGGATCGAAAACGGCCGACGACGCGGAGAGATGGCTTTGTACGTTCTTCCTAGGGCGATTAGGACATGCCTACCAGATGCCTTGGTCAAGAGCGGTAATAGAGCTATCAGGGTTGCCGAGCGGTATGTTCTTATATGCTTCTAGTATGTGTACTTATGTGGTTTTCCTACGCAGCCTTTTTTTCATCCTCTCCATCTCGTCATTGCTGACGGCAGCTGCCCACCGACCAGACTCTTTACGTGGTCTATCACGTTGGACACTCGCATTTGTGACAAACGGACCAAATGCAGGGTTCTGGAAACGACGGAGAAGAGATCCCAGTGTACCTCCAACACCCAGCTTCCCGCCTACCCCTTCTATTGTTATCGACTCTGGAAAAGATGACAGTTGAATAGATACCCCTCAAATTTCGAATGATTATTGCACTACCACACTATTTAATGAATATCCCCTTCAAGGCTTCATGAACCGGATGTTGTGTTCACGGATTTTACGTTCACATCTCATTTGTCTAAGTATATAGTATTTGCACACAAGTCTAAAGCGGACCCTTTGACGCTACCTCCGCTACGCAACCCACAAGCTCATTTTATGGTCGTAGAAAGAGCAACACCCAATTAGCGTCTCTTGCGACCTTAAGGCGGAATCATACGACCAATCAACTCCATATGCAAGCGATTCGTGGTCGTCGTAGCGTTTGATGATAGCAGCATCCCCGCTGAATGAGTCGTTCCCAGTGCCGCCGAACTTCACGACTTTGAACCCGTCGTGCATGCACGCCACCAGCAAATCCTGTTTACGACTATCTGAGGGGTGCCACTTCACTCGCCAGGCACCTCCTCCGACATTTACTTGTGCCAGAAAGATCAGCGGATTACGTGCGTCGAATAGACGAACGGTATTGTCGTAACTACCAGAATCGATCGTTCAGTACACGGAAAATATGTGCGGGGCAGAAGGAGGTATCGAAGAGTAGAAGCGTACTCACCTTCCCACTGCAAAGAGATGCTCGACATGAGGATGGTTTTGTATGGTTGTAACACCAGCCTCAAATCTGTCCCGTGTTAGACGAGAGATTTTGGGTGAGAGGAGCATATACCTTTTGTTAACCAGCGTCGGCTGACTGAAACCTTGCCGGATATCCCAGGCCTTCAATTTCAGGTCGTCGCCCCCTTTATGAACTTCCCAGTCAGTCGAGTTACACGAAGCGCGATGGGGTTGTAGACCTGAATATATCACATTGGCGTCCCAATAGTTCCAAGCCGCGATCCAGGGTTCATAGTCATGAGCGTGCCAGGTTTCTTGCACAGACAATCCCGAACCCTGGGCTGCGGTGAGGAGGCAAATATTTCCATCTGAGAGCGACGCTACAAGGGACCCAGGTGCGCTGAAGACACAGTATCAGTTGCGATATCGGTCGGATAAGATAGACCAAAGGTTGCCTTCCATCTGTGCGCCGATTTGACCAATCCAGAGAAAGACATAAGACATCCGGGGTCGCACACGCAACAGAATCGGTTTGTTCAAGAGAGTGCTGTAGAATGATGTCTCAAAAACCGAAGACTTGTAGCAAAAACACTCGAGCAAGTTAACCTCTCGCCATTCATAAAGTGTGATACTGCCCTCAGAATCTGCGACAGCTAATAGGGGAAGAGCGTTCAATCGATGGCACCTTGCGAGCGCAATTAGATAGACGCCTTCCTGATAATCTGGCAATACCATTTCATGTCAGGAATAGCAGGCAGATCAACCACCTGCAATATTTGGCTGGCTGGTTTTCAGAGAGAGATCATACACCGCATGCAGGCAAGAACTCACAAGGACGGCGTCTCGTTGTCTGTAATTACTCGAAACACTAAGCATTGTCCTCTTCTCGTTTGAGGCACTTTGGAGGCTGGTTCTTGATCGAAGAGCTTGTAGGTTCCACATACGAGGAGATCGTGAAAACCATTAGTTGGACAAAACTCCAGACTGTCTGCAGGGCAGATTGTATCAAAAGTGGTCATAGAAATGTAGGTTGAACCAACTGAAAGAGCTGCCTGAGCGGCTGGTTCCTGAGGCGGTCCGGAATTGCCGCAGTGAAACCACAAACACTTCAAGCCCCTGCTCTCAGCTTCACACTTTACTGCGGTCAGACTGCGGTTATCACCCCCCCACTCTCAGCATACACCCTCTGTCGCTCGTTTCTGAACTACGTATTTGTCTGCAGAATGGATTTCATACAGACTCTGGATCCATCCAAACTTGTATTAACGGGAACGGTACGTAGCGTCATCGTTGGTCTCCTTTCACTAAACTGAGCGTTATTCGAATACGTTTTGTAGGGTCTCTCTTTTTTAATTTCACTCGGGATGTCTCCTTCATACAATTTCCCGCTTTTCCTCTTTGGGTGCTACGCTCAAGAGACCACGGAAGCGGCCCAGTCATTGCAGACCGTAAGTGAACAAACATAGGGCTTCATGAGCAAGACTGACGACTCCGCCCCTTCCTACACTCTCAAGTTCACTGGCCTCCTTGGTGCCTCGGCACTCTTCGACATAGTTTGGATGATTAAGAACCATCAGCATGGCTTCTTCAGATTTCTCAACATCTGTTTACTGCTTCTAAAGGTTCGTTGGTTTTGGCCAGGTTGCGCTTCTCCTAACCACAATTGTAAACAGTTGCCAACGTTCCTCGCCTTTGCAAATGCTGTCCGCCAACGCGGTGGTCAATTGGGTTTGGGTTCCAATAATTTGAGCGGTCCGACTCGTCAGTTTCCAGATCTGCGATTTTTTTTCTGTATCTGACGTTCGCCCTAGTTTGGTCAATGCCAGGAGGCTTTACTTCTAATGCAAGAGAAGGGTATCAAACAGTCGACGATGATACTTTCGTTCGAAATACGAGACCTGCACCAGCCAGCCACCGCCCTACACCTCCTACCGAGCAGACAGCACCAGGTGCATACCAAACCGTGTAATCCCTCGTGGATGATAGCCATGGTTTTAACAATCCATCGATGTTGCCCGGATCGTCTCTCTGTTACATACTATTCCATTTTGAGATCGCTATCTACGAAGTTGTCAGAGGCATATGGCGAATCGTCGCCGTATGTATGATAATCCATCCATTCTTCCCCTTCAGATTGATCACCTTCGCTTTCTCCGTCCATTTCCAACTCCTCTAGCCCTTCTAACAGCTCTTCGAAGAGAGGGAACAGCTCCGTTCCTGCCTCAGCTTTACGCCTCGCATAGAACCAAGGGCAATCTAAAGAAATACAGTGTACAGGTTCGTTTGGCGCTGAGCCTGTACATTCCAAGCAGATTCGGTTGCTTTTTGCTAGACGTTGTTCTTGCCGTCGTATTCGATAGTGCAAGTTCGCCATGGTTTCTCGTGGAGCCAAGATGCAATCGTTGCAGAGGCCTGAAGATAGCTTTGGTGTGTAAGACGTCTCGAGAACAACTGCCACTCACTTTGTGGTGCTAGATCTCCACAGGAAAGGCATTGAGTGATTAGGAAATGCTCTCCGATGTGCATCCTATCAGGACCCTGAGCCAGCTCGATGGCTTTCACTTTCCGTGGCGAAACCAGCTCTGGCACTGAGATTCTCGGTATCTCATTGAACCACTGTTTTACGTCGGCCCCCATGAGATTGAAAATTCGTTCCAATGGCGGAATCAAGACGCGGGTAATGTAGTACATGGCATCTAATTGGATTTGACTGCCCATATGAGTAAGAAACTGAGAAATATCGTAGGTGATTTACCTGTTGTTCACGAATTCTAGAGGATCCATGGCTCGATCAACAAGTCGCACGCCGGTGGTGCTCTGGGCTATGACATAGGGAATTCGATCGCCATACTGTGGTTCATCGTGTGGGTCGACAGCCGCCCGACGAGCAGCCACCATCACACCTGGAGGTGGGGGGCCCTTGTCACTGGCAGATGCATGTCTTTCAGTCAGACTGCAACACCATGACAAGACAAAGATAGTTCACCTATATGTCCCCATTCTTACTTCCTTGGCGAAGATAAAGTCTTGAACAGAGGCTTTGTTTTCTAGCAGTTTCATCCACGATCTACAACAATATTCTTTGACTTCACTGAGATCTTGTGTTCGAAACAAGATCCTGGTTCCCCAGAAATAATACTGCTATTAAGACCGCTATTGAACTGAAGTAAACGTTGACGGACTTTAAACAATTTTCAACCATTTTTCGTTGGGCCAGGACACCGTCGCGTCGGACGGTCTCAATTCCTTTCGCATCGAATGCGGGCTCTGTGTCGTCAACGTTCTCGAACTTGAACCCAACATATCGTTTTTTAGCCATGAGGACACATGGGAGATATACCTTAGAGTGGTTGACTCAGCGTTGCGAAAATAACGAGAAAATTCCGGCGCTTACTTTTTCGAATTTCAGCTTGACTGGAGCTGGGTTCATGGCGGTAATTGCCTCGGCGATTTCATTCCCGATTGAAAATGCTTGCTCCTTGGTTCTTCCAGGTAGATATCTACTTGGACGTTGAATAGATAGTCGACAGCTAGAAGTAGGGTCCCCGCTTACACAAACACGCTGTCAGTGTCGCCATACAGGACCTGAAAAGAAAGTGAGAGACCAGCGTGAAGGCTGCCTGTTTTCATACCCGGGCCCCCCATTTCTTGGTCCCGTCAATGGTCTCAATAGCCTAGAGAGCTGAAAATTAGCAAAAGAACCCAGATAGGCTGCGTAAATACCTTTTCAAGCGTCTCCCTTCCACTTTGCACAATGCTGTCCGCGATCTCTACAGCGGGCATCCGACCTGAAAATGACGCTGATGTGTAACCGTAGGTAACATTTGCAATATACTTCAAGCTGAGTTGCCGTGCATCCAGAGCTCTCCGACGAGCCTAGATGGGCCAGCATGGTGAGACGACGGAGCTCAAGTCATAAGAGGGTCACTCACCTTGTCACTTCCTACGCGTCTCATGGCCTGCTTTACCATTACTCTTGTGTCCAACAACTCTGCCAGCATTCTTCCGAGAAGGCCCTTGCGTACCGTAGACTTGACGTACAAAATGCCGTTTGGAGCGACTGTGAATAGATTGTCGACGGTGCAGTTGGAAAATGCCGGTTAATTGAAGGCGCACCTGTTACACGATCGCGAAGCTGCTCCAATAAATGAGGAGGGATATCTAAATCATCAATAACGCCGAATTTATTCTTTCCTTTGAAACCAACGACGCGTCCAAGGCATGTCGAATAGCAATAGTTGTAGGCGATCATGATCGACGGATACAGTGACTGGAAGTCAAGTACCAGGAGAGGACTTGTGTAGAACGCGGACGCGGGCTCCATGATAAGCGGCATACATTCGGCCGCATTCTGCCTCCCAACCTGGTGAGTGGTAGTCTATCAAGGCATCATGGTCTGGTTGGAAAAGGCTGACTTACGTCGTTCTTACTCGGGGAAATCAAAACAAAGCTTTCCGGTTTCGCGATCCGAAACATGAAGGACTCAACCTTGAACTGAGAGCCTCGGGTCAGAACAGAGAAGAAGTCCACACCAAATACCCGCGCGAATTCACTGCAAGTGACAAGATGAGAAAGGTACACGTTAGAGGTAATGAGAGACCTGCGCTGTCTTCGTGACTATCTCAGCTTCTTCAAGTATTTCCAGGTTTGTTTTCGTCCTCATATCGAGATATCCAACTAGCAGCCACGCATGTGCTGTCGAGGAACTGCTGTGCCAGTGAGTTAGGGTCTGGAAGCTGTACCGCGGAACGCTGAATGGATTGCCAGTTCAGAAATACATCACGCATAGGATCGTTGGCCGTGCATACCGTCGGTGGAGGATACTGAAGACAACGTTCTCGAACGTGTAGGACGTCAAGTTCTTCTCTGATCGCATGATTCTCCACAGGTTGAGAACCTGACGCCCGGCGACTTTAAAGGTTGACGACTTTCGTAGACTCCATGAGTCCATTGAGCTAACGCTCTGCCTTGGAGGTGCTCGCGAAACAAGGTCGGATATTGAAATACCTGCGTAGATTAGATGGACAAGAAGAAGACACCCGGGAGGAACCATACCATTTGTCTGTCCTCGAATTTCGAGGTATCCCCATGAACTTAGCTGTAACTCCCATCCAGCCAGCATATCTGGATCGAGATCGACAACGAGATCGACCAGTCCATTGAGGAGGTCAAGTTCAGTGTCAAAAATTTGAAACTTCATCCCTGGTAGTGTTTTCTGACTGAATGGAGGGATATTCAGAATCAAGATTCCTCTGTGGGAAACATCCATCCCAGACAGATGAAGGGCGTAGACGACAACGGCAACTTGATCTTCCTCAGGGTTGGGGACCTTCGTGCCTTGAGTTGGCACTACGGAGGGCGATGGACTCTTCAGCAAGCAAGAGACGTGGATCACAATGCTCCCCACCGAATATTTCCAGAGACATTACGCTCATGTTCGATCTGTCGCGAAACTTGTCCGGCCCCCCTGTGGGGGATGTCTTGAAGCCATAGATATTGGCCTGGGTTGGTCCTTCAATCTGCAGAAAAGTTGAATATTGAAAGCTTATTGCACACCTATGATTTTTACCTGAGACTTCGTTCGGTTGTTCTTGGTTGTCCAGATGTTGAGGGTGTTCATGGTCCGTCGAACTGCTTTGACACTGGGTGGGTGACTTGCATACTCCCAACCGCCAACTCCCAGGGGATCTAAATGGCTATTCTCTGACAGATCAAGAGGCGCGATTTTACTTGTCTCGTTGCTGGACCATTCGTCAAGAGTAGCAATGCCTTGGCCTCCCTTGAGTCTGTAGCTGAGACCGGCGTACTCCTTGGCCACCTCTGGAATATCGCAGTCTTTTGAATAATATGGAGGTTGATAGATCTTGCTCGGTAATCCAAGGGCTTGAAGGTTGTCATTCAGCTCTGCTCTGGACGGGGGTGGCAACGAGTAAGTATATCGATTTGTATTCACAGTTTTACAGCTGTCAAATGCTTTAGAAAGATGAACCGCACGCGCGGTGATCAACGAAAAACGCTCCTTCGCGGTCAGGACAGGAGGATAAGCATCGCATTTTGGCGCGTCGAGATCAGGACCACGAGTCCCTGGAGCCATAGGTTGGTCTTCGACTTGGTCTATGGTCAGATTCGAAGCTCCGGTGTGACGGCCAACGATGTTCGCAATGTCAGTGGGCATTTCAGTCACATCGCTTCCTTGGTTGTTGATTGCCGTCAGGACATGAATTTCATTGCCATTCGAGTGCCTGTATAAAGGGCCATGAGTGAAACCATTCAGATGGATACGTATAGTAGTCAATTACTTTGTTGGAGTTGGGGAACCTTCCTTGTCCACGGCCACGCCTCGGGTGGGCGTCGGCGGGCTGTCAAATCGTCGCAATCTACTCAGAGCAAAGATGTTTGCTGCCTAAATCGGCCTACCTATTTAAATGATAGGACTCCCGCGTCTGAATTTCGTTTACTGGACTATCAGAGAAGGGATCAATAGGACTACGTGTATTTAAATAACAAAGGCAACGCATCAAGCTGAACGGATTCACCTGGAAGTTTCACTGTCTTCCGTCTTCTGGCCATTGTCCTGCAGGTCGATATCTTGGTCTTCTTCGTCCTCTTCGGGATATGTTTCCGCTTCGTCGATGTCAGCCTCGGCAGGACCCTCCTCATTCCAATCTTGTTCCTGATCTTCTTGATCAAGTTGAATCATTTCTTGGTCTGAAAGCATTGACATATCGACGTCAACAGGATCCTCTTTCGTTTCCGCGTCCTGTTCGTCCTCTTCCTGCCAATGAGCCTCTGGCAGAGGAAGATCCGGATTGGGTTTGCTGGCATCCTCGTTGGTCGGTCTTTTTGCTGGCTTCCAAGTCTTGTATTGTGATTCCCACAACGCTTCGACACTTTCAAATGTGGTCATTACAAATCTTTCCCAACTATGGTCCTCGTACGGCCTGGGTTCATATTCTTCTTGTTCCCGTTGTATGCGTATGGCAATTTCATCCCACCACCTGGCTTCCGACACCCATTCTACACCCTTGGCACGAGAGGACTCACTTGGGTCAATCGGCATTTCAGGAGAAGGATTGAGGCCATGTTCCTGTCGATGTCTGCGCTCGTCGTCCCAGAGTTCGCGGACGCCAAGTACCAGGGGTTCTGAGGGCAATGGAGGTGCAGGCATTTCAGCTTTCTGGGGAACCGTTCTCGCCATCAGACGATGTCGGTTGAGAATATGTGGGGCAATGACATCGACTTCGAGTGCGACCCGCGACTCCCGGAAGTAAGACGACGGTGGAAACTTGACTGTAGTGGCTTCATCAGAGGAGACAGGCTCGGCATTTTCCTCCGAGTCATCGGCACATCTTTCCAACGCGTCTTCCAGGTCGATGGTACCGCACCCGTATAGGCCGAAATCGCACAAGAATTGGAGGACATAACTTAAGTGACTTTCGTACACTCTGAATCGAGTGCTCATCACTGTGCCTGATTGCAAAATGGCCGTTATGCGGTGAATATGCGCCGGATCACCTGCGAATATTTTGAGGAAAGGTTGATAGGATGCATGGAAGCCGTAGAAAGGAATGCCCTTGACCAGAACGATCCCTCTAATGAACTGGGACTTGGGAGAATCTGGGTCTCGTTTCAAGGAGAACGCAACGGCGTGATTCAAGGAGCGGAGCAGCTTGGATACGTAGCGTTTGACTGGATTTCATCTAGGTCGGTTTGGCAGTTGCGGTGAATGGACCAAGGTCATACTCACCGTCTCGTGGGCTCAATTTACCAAAGTATTCAACGAAGACATATGGATATACTTGATGAACATGAACGCATGATGTCTTCCCAATGGACGAGGATCCATATATTCTTATGACTGGTACACGAGGGAGTGAGGAGTTATCGAGGGCACCAGGCGGAACGAGGGTGTAATCAATTTGATTAATGCGGACCTGTAGCCGTGGGCCAGGAACATTCCGCGATGTTGTCGTCGAATCGTGGATCTCAGACATACTAAGCGGAGCACATTTCAGAGAATCAAGGGAAGGCGATAAAGGTGGAAAGTTGAAGAGGGAGCAGAAGCTTCAAGACGGCCCTGATGACTGTTTCATCCAAGGTTGACGTCAACTGCCGGTCCGGTATGTCAATGACCGTTAGGTAAAGTATAACTTAGCCGATTTGGATCACCAGGGCTGGCAGAATGTTAAAGACTTTCAGTGACTTTGGCTGGCAGTAGCAGATAGCGCAGCAATTGATTTCCTTTGTGTACACAGCGACAAACATAAAGCGACGAACGGAGTCGTCAAAATTAATCACTCTCGAGAACCGTAATGGCCTGCTGTCCAATCCAAGTCTTGCCTGGGTCAAGAGAGGCAAATCCTCGGACGTAGCCTGGTTCAACACACACATATTTTTTCCTGGGTTGTATCCAGAATGAATGACAGATGATCGGGGACAAAGAGAAAAGGATGCCTACCATCCTCCGACTTCCATGTCACCGATTTTTTGGCCTTCTTCTTGGGGGTTCCATATTACGACGTCTTTGAAGCCCTTAGCCCTCACATGAACACCTCCGCTTGGCCAAACAACTTTATAGTCTAATGGCGCGTTTTCGTAGACTGAATCCGTGAAGTTCTTGACAAGGATTTCATCTCTGGTTTCCGTCTTCGGTGTAGCCCGAGCCTCCTGAGTGGATTCGGTTTTGTCGTAGTAGGACAAACCTTTAAGAGGAGTGATGCGGACATCGTCGGCTGGAGCGCGGATGTAGGTATGCAGCAAAGCCTGAAATTCGAGGGGGTCGGATGTGGAGGTGTTCTGAACATGCAGATTAGTGCTGAGCTGATGCTCTGCCAACGTGATGACATAGGCCAGCTTGAAGGGTTTGGAGTACAACTCCTTGATGTGAGCACTATCGGAGTCTAGAACTGAGAGATAGTATTGTGACTGGAAGATCAAGAAGTGGTAACACTCTCAATTACGCACTGAATCTGACCGATACTCCAGCTTCATTATCCATGACAATCGATTCAAATTTCCACACTTCATTCCTCGCGAAGCCGTGCTGTGTCAACTTGGAATGCTCAGGGTGCGTTGGGGCACCAAAGCAAGGGAATACGACTGGGATGCCGCCTCGAACGGGCTTCGACCCGTCTAGAAATGCTTTCGAAGAAACGAAAAGCCGTTCTTGGTCTTTGACTTTCCAAGACACGACGGTTGCCCCATATGCGAGAATCTCTACAACAGATCCCTGTGAAAACGTTGAGGCACTTCGGGAACGTCGCAACACTAGCAAGAGGATCAGACCTTGGGGTGTTTCAGAATGGTGGCGGCCGCAGTATGTTCTACGGGCATGAGGGTTGGAAGAAGAAATTCTGGTATCTTCCGAGACCCCAACCGTTGCGCAGCGCTCAAGACGGGAAGTGACGTCATTTGCTTGGACTTACATATACGGGACATCCCGTCCTGCCCTTCCTTTCCTCCCTGTTGCCGCCCTCTATCAGCCGACCCCTGGCCTGACTCCTCATCTCCTGCCTCCTCCCAGCTTTCTCATCTCGTGGTACGCCCAT